>JALPQI010001681.1:0-110600 GCA_025490895.1 Thaumatotibia leucotreta
CCAATAACTACATGAGTCTCATTTTGGAATTATCCTGAATTTTTAAGCATTGCCACGCCAAGATACATATTTGAGGTTATTGTTTTATTATTTTGTTGATTTGTTTATTTTTTGGAAGTTGAGGACTTGCAAATAAATACTTTCTAATTTGTTATGTTTGAGTTTTATTTCGCATGTTTCCTCGCTTTAGTGTGGTGAAAAATGTTGTGTTTCACTCGGCAGCAAAGCTTGTTCAACTCTCGTGCCTTAAAACCCTCGCATCGCTCAAGATTCCATTTTTTTTTAATTCTGGAATCTTTCGCTTGCTCGGGTTTCAATATTTGCACGATAGTTAAACAATCACTTTGCTCCCTAGTAAAACAAATAACTATTAACGGCGTTCGTGCCATTACACGTAGAATAGTCTCACTAACCTCATTAATAGATGTCAAAAAGTGAAAAATAAAACCTTTAAAAAATTAGGTTTTTGCAAAAAAAACGTTAACACTCATTTTAAATGCCAGTTTTAAGAATAACATTTATTTTTTACTGAAATAATTGTGAAAACACAAATCAAATTATTTATCAACCAAATATTTTGTATTTGGACTGTTATTTTTTCCCCAGTAGTCACACTACTCAATACTATATAAATTATAAATATTGGAAGTCATATATTATACCAAAGAAAAAACGACCAAGATCACCAACGTCCGAGGTGGGAATCGAACCCACGTGCTCAGCTTTCGCGGCTGATGCCTGCACCGCTCGGCCACTCGGTCTTAAGAAGACCGCCGTTTTTATTTGGTATATGACATCTAATATTTCTAATTAACATAGTATAGTAATAAGTAGTGTGACTACTGGAGACAAAATTAAAAACACAAATCAAAATATTTAGTAAGAAATAATTTGTATTGAGTTTCACAAAAACTTTAATCTTTTTTTGTTCAATTTAGAACCGTTTATATCTACGAGTAGGTATGCATAAGACAACCGTATCAATCGAAAAGAGCTAGGTAGTTTATCAGATTCAATTCCGGAAACAAAAGTGGTTCACTCATGAGAAGAACTTAGAACAAATAATATAACCTACTACTGAACTATACAGTTTGCATTTACACTACAGTCACACGATGTAAAACCAGATCAACAACCACCTGAACAGATAAAACTAATGAAAAAATTACCTGTCTTGTACTTTAAACACATATCCGTGTATAATACGAGTATAATAATATGCAATTAGGCACGGAACCCTACTTTAATTATTTTCGAATACATAGGTACCTATAAAATATCCATTCTCTTTGGTTCCGGTAAATTTGCATTTTATTCACGCTTAAGTTTGAATTTATGCAACCGTGCATTATTTAATTAAATGCAAATAAACAATTTTCAATTCGACTTAAAGAATCTTGAAATTTGAAACTGTGGACTCTAGAATAACATTATGCCAGAAACGAATATGCTACTAATATGTATTTAGAAAGTTACATGCCATCACTTATTATTACAAAACCACTAATTGCAACCAAAACTGTTATGATGGTTCAGTCAGTATTTTTCGTTTGTCATCGTTGCGGTCACGTTGAAGAACGTTAGAGAAAATGAGAAAAAAAGTTAGCGAAAAAATTTAGCTGGGAAGAAAAGGCCCGTATTCGAATAGGTGTTGTGAAAAAGTATTTCGTGAACCAAGTTAAGCTACTGCTATTTCTTTGGAACAGAACTCGATACAGGATACAGGCTGTTACAAAAAAAGCGGCGATTTTTATTGAGAAGAAGGAGGAGAAATGAATCCATATTCTAATACACAAGTTAAGTGAGGGTGAGGATGGGAATGAGTGGGTCACGGGCACGACGAACTACCGTCGCAGGTTCATCAATATTGACGGACCAAAATCGAATCATAACAGCCATAGACAGTAACAAGGAATCACTCTTGTATTATCAAACCGCGATTATAATGGGATTTGAAAGTACTGTTGACACAACAGTGTATGAGTAAATCTAGGATATATTCATCATATAATTATCATTAAATGCAGAGACTTACAGAAAATATATTATTGATTCACACACTACATGTTTGAACAACTCTTTTCTTGGCAAATGTTGTGTCATTTTTTGTGACAACAGTACTTTTGAATCCCCTTCTGATCCCGGTTTCATATTATATTACTAGAATGCAGATGGACCAAACATCCATAAAAAACTAAAATTTACTTTTTCTTAAACAGAATGCGATAATCAACAATGTTTTTTAACGGATCGCCATTATTTTTGTGATACTTCGCAGTTGTGTGTGTTTCTCCTCAAACTACATTACATTAACAATTTCCATAAACGTGAAAAGCAATATGAATTATTTTTTCATGACAAGCCCTTTTAGTCTGGGACGTGCCAACGAGATATCTTTGTCACATTATCACTGAGTCAGTTCATTCAATCCGCTCACTCGAGCGGAATTGATATCATTTTTTTACATTATGGAACGACAGACAACACTTTTATTAATCATACAACTTTATGAAACGTTTGTTGAATTTATTGTAACTATTTTTATGATCTACTCAAAATGTTTGTAATATTATATAAACATCAAGCAGCCAAATTTAATTACCTAGGGATCTATTAGGCACTGTTGTTATTTAAAAAAGATTTTTTTAACTAGGTATAGTTCGGGAAATATTATTTGACCGACTGTTATCTTACTTACGACCTTTTGTATTGCGTTAACACTTACTAGACAATTAGCAGTCTATAAGCACTAGATATGCAACAGCAATAGTCTATAAGCACTTATAGCACTTTTCTATTGTTAATGAATTTAATGATGCAAAACAAAAGGTCGTAAGTAAGATAAGAGTCGGTCAAATAATATTTCCCGAACTATACCTACATTATTCTCAGAACTGCTATAAAAAAGTTTCCATGTTGACTGGCATTGGCAATTAAAAGTCTCTTAAAAGTTTGTTGGAGAGTAAAATTAATCTTCAAATTATTATTAATCAAAAGCTGAACTTATCTTTAAATGGTGGGTTCTAATTGGACTAGTAGCTATTTAATATGTATTTAATGTTCATTTCTGTAAACTAGGCTTACTTTGATTAGTATAATGAAAATAAAATGAAAATAATTGATAGGTGTGGTGGGTGTACCTTATTCACCTTAAATACATTCACCTTACGTACGTGGAAATTTTGAATTAAATAATCTCCGTATTAATAAATCAATATTGGGTTTGATAACACAATTATATGTAACCTAAATAAAGTTCCCATACATCTAACGCAGTTAAAAATAACAGTCTAAAGCTAAAAGAGTATTATCAAAATCATTGATTTTTATGGTTAGGTACGTACTTCAAAATCAAATCTTTTATGGGTATGGTCTCACAATTGATGTCAGTACCTATCTTGTTATTCTATTATTTTAATAGTTCAAATTAACCTATGAAAGGTTAACGTATACCTTGTACAAAATTACTTTAATCCGGTATAAATATAATAATGACATTATTTCAGCGGCTATCACTAGGGAGAAGCGTCAACATGGCGTCCAATGAATTCTAAATGGGAACAACCAATTACCGTGAAGCTCTGTTGTCTCATTAAAGTTTGTTAGTTCCACTGAGTTCCAGTAGTTTCATTAGGAACTTGGTTTAAGGTAAACAATTTCGCTTTAGAACACATGTTGGAAAATCCAAAGACAATCTTATTGGGTATAAGCGAAAACAAATTTATTTAAGCGTTCCTAATAACTACATATCGTTAATTTATAACAAGAAAACACCGGAAGTTATAGTTTAGGGGATGTTGCGGTCGACAATTGATAAGGATACTTCCACTTCGTAAATCGGTTGGCCGTGTGGTCTCAACTATCATCAGTCTACATTTTCATTTCTATTTCATTGGTATGAGTTGTTGCTAATTTCATACGACCTTGACTAGATGCGTATCAAGCAGACATACAAAACCCAATGGCAAACATAATATTCATAATATCAGCTGAAAGCCTCCTGCAAAGAATGCCACAATGACCGATCCTGCCGCCGACCGCATACGCGCGGCCTACCCAAATAAATAAAAACATTATATTACTTACTTACTTACTGGGTTGGCTCAGTGACCCAAAGAGGATCTTGGCCTCCGAAACGAGAGCACGCCACTTGTCCCGATCCAGCGCGATTTCCCGCCATGAATCAGCGTGGAGTTGATGCAGGTCTGCCTCAACTACGTCGCACCAGCGGTACCTGGGGCGGCCTACCGGTCGACGCCCGGTTGGCCTCCCGAAATAGACTTTTCTGACTGCCCGATCCTCTCCCATTCTGAGTAAGTGACCGAGCCAACGAAGTCTGTAAGATTTAGTTTCGCCCAATATATTAGGTTCGGCCACCAACTCCTCGATTTCGGCATTCTTCCGGATCCTCCAGGTGCCATCTTCCCTTCTAACAGGTCCCAGGATCTTTCTAAGCACTTTTCTTTCCGCTACCAGGAGTTGGTTTTCCTCTTTCAGTGTTAGTGTCCAGGTTTCACAGCCATACATAAGAATTGGCCTAATGACGGTTTTATAGATTCTTACCTTCGTACTTTTAGAAGCCTGGACACCAAAACTTTGTGGAGGGCAGCGCTGCATCGTAGAGCGTTCTGGATGCGTATTGCAATCTCCTCCTCTCTGGTGTTTGTATCAGTGACTGTGCACCCGAGATACCGAAACTTGTCAACCCCTTTATATACGGTGCCACCCACATGAAGACTGTCACGGCAAGCTCGTGTGTTTTTATACCGTTTCATGTGGAGGTATTCTGTTTTTGCTTGATTGATCCTGAGACCTATCTTGGCTGCTTCCTGTTCCAGGACCTTAGCCGCCTCTACCACCTGTTCACGGCTTTTCCCTAACAAAGCAAGGTCGTCCGCATATCCTATGACCTTGTGCGTTCCACCTAGCTCTAGTCCTATGTTAAGGGTTAGCACCTTCCGCACGACATGCTCTAGAGCCAGGTTGAAAAGCGCAGGAGACGGGGCATCACCTTGCTTTAGACCGGTAATTACCGTAAATTCATCTGTCAAGTCTCCCCCTACTCTTACTCTCATCCTGCTTTCCTTGGTTGCTGTGGCGATCATGGAAACTAGCTTCCTAGGGATCCCAAAATTTACGAGGATGGAATAAAGGGCGCCTCGGTCCACACTATCGTAGGCTTTCGTAAAGTCCACAAACAATGAGTGGACGCTCTGTGCGTATGCGTACTCCCATCTTTTCTCCATTATCTGCTTTAGCAGAAAAATTAAAAACATTATATTAACGACTACTTATTTTGTTGCTGTATAATTACTTGCCTTAACTGTAAGGCAGCCAGCAGTCAAGCAGCAGTAAGCAGTCATTTTGACATTACGTATATAAATATTAGATATCATACACCAAAAGGCAAAAAATAACACAAATTAAAAATAATTAATAAAATTATTTGATTTGTTCCATAAAACTTTGTCATTGTCACAAAACATTGCAACGTGTATAAGATAGGTACCATACCTTGATTTTACTGATAATATAAATACCTACTCGACAGTAATAAATGTTCCGTAATTTGTGTTATTCTTAATTATTAATATCATCGAAAAAAACAAAGCGCATGTTAAATTGAACAAATATGACAAGCGTCACATTCGAGCAAACCGCTTCAGCAGAATTTGGCGACAAGCCAAATAGCATTGGTTTTAAAATTTTAACTCTTTCACGTTACTGTGTCGACAAAATTGATGACACTATTAATATTTCAGCTAACATCGAGTTAGATGCATCGAGCAATGGGATCTGCGCTTTCTTTATGGACCGATTTTGGCACATAGCCGTTATTTTTGAAAGTTATGAGCACTGTTCTGTTTTTAATAGGCGAAGTCTGAATAAATACATCCGGCTCACGGAATATACTTGGTTGTGAATTGTGAGACATTTTTGCTTAAATGTAAATATCGTGGTTCAATTATAGAGATACAAATTTTGTTCAAATTAAAACGATTTTAGTTAATAATTGAGACCCTTATCATGAGAAAATAAGTTTATACGTTAATTTTATTATTGCTAAATATATTTCTTCCCACATGACTTATTTTTTTACCCATATTTTAATGACGAGATACAGCTATGCCTATGTCATATTTTCCTTAACCTCGTCATAAAACGCCATACTAACCAATCAAAAAGATATTATAATATATTAATTAACAGATTTATCTCGATATAATATCAATTAATGAAAGAGATATTATATTATAATTAAAGTTGATGTACCCTTCCAAGGTTCATGTTGATACTGTACTTAGCTTTTCACTATCGGTAAGCACCAAATGTACGTGCACTGAAACGCAATAAAACATTTGAATTTGATTTAAATTTACCATCGACACTTCGACAATATTGTGCATAGATATTTCCATATTTAACAATTCCGCGTCGAACGAAAAAAGTTCTAGATGAATTTTATTTTTACTCGCGTAGCTGCCACAATGGCACCGAGTTACGGCATTTTCAGCAAATGCCGTGTGCAGATGACATCGGGCGATCGGGCCCACCCAGTATGTAATGAGAAAATAACTCTATTAGTATGTTCACATGGTGTGTTTTGTGGTGGGCCTGATTGTATGCATGAGACTGGGTGAAGAGGCGAATGGGCTTGGCAGTTGTTGCGCGTGAAATATTGTGGTAGCTATTGTTTATGACTAAGCTAGGAATATAGAACACATGCAGTATGAAAAACGACACGCATAATCTCTAAATAAATAACGTCATACAAGTAATGCAATTCATTAGATTATCGTTGCATTGTAAGTTATTTGTTTAAACGTATTGCGAAAACACAAATCAAATAATTTATTAACTAAATACCTATTTTGATTTGTACTTTTTATGTTTCTCCAATAGTCACTTAAGTCACTAGGTACTTAATACTATAAAAATTATAAATATTAGATGTCATATACCAAAGAAAAACGACCAAGATCACCTAACCTCCGAGGTGGGGATCGATATAATTTATTTGTTTGAATTAAATTAATAATAAAAATGTTCTTAGTCAAACCAGTCAGTATATTGTTTTGTTAGTGCATCATGGGACACCAACAATTTGAATTTTAACGCTTAAGTAACTAGATGATTAGGTGTTGTTGGTTTCACCTAGAGTGTGATGGGTCACTAGAAATGAAATGAAAATGCGCTAGGTCGCCCCTGGTCTCCGCTCTCCCTCGCTAAAGCCATCGGCTGCACATTAGGAACAAATCTTATTTTTATTTTTAAATCTATGTTCGTAGTTTCGCTTTAATTTGCAAAACACAACATCTATTTAAAAAAAAAATACCACAAACTCGGGAACTAATTTTCACTCAATATATTAGGTATACACATTCACAATTTACGATATTACACTATATTTACAAAATGTCGTGTATTGTCGGGTATCATTTTAAAATAAGAAAGTAAATACGTTTGTATTGATAATTGAGCTTTCGTGAGTCTCTAGGAAAATTTTGGTAATAACTATTTGAAGGTTTTAATATTTTATGAAGCATGTTGTTGGCTCAGAAATCACACAAAGAAATCCATCGAGGCCCGAGTTGCTGATACAAAACGAAAACTAAATATTCTGTATTCATACTTTATGCTTTTCAAGTAAACATCAAAGGGATACTTTGATTTTAAAATGACGACATGCAAAATAGAGAAAAACAGTAAGGGAATTAACAAAAACCGGGGCAGGGGACGCGAGCTGAATCTAGAATTCAGAGCTTTATAAAGCTTTGTGAGCAAAAAACTGGGTCACTCCTGTGCTCCACCATGTCCCCATGAAGTACATTGCTACTTTAATTTGACAGTGGTCATTAGCCTTGCGACTTTGTCATAGTTGTTTAAAAGTTTGTAATAAAAGTCGGAGTTTCTCAACTCTTAAGATTGATTAGGTATTTATAATTAACTCACATCACTATCACTCAGTAACTACATTTCAAGAGTATGATTAAGTCCTTATTAAAATATGTAATTATGTTTATTATGGTATACCGTTCGTTAATAGAAAACAAAAAAAGTAAATAATCCTAAAACGTTGCATTATTTTGTAATCACACACTTTTACAACACAACCTGGGCTAAAACTATATCTGCGAACGTGTTTTACAATATATGTCTTTTTTTTGGTTTCTACTGAGTAACGGTATAGATTATGTAGGTATGAATACTCACACATACATTTGTTTACAAACATCGCCCTCATGCAGCTATTATCTGTTGCAATAATCATCTAGGAACGGCGGACCACCTGGGCCGGTGTCCTCTTTCCTTTGTTTCTTAGCACAGACTTTATTTACATACTTCTAAAGCGCAGTTCCGTTCTTAAAATTATGTCGACGTGAAATTATACCGGTTCTATTATTATTATATGAAAGTCTATACTGCTTTTCATGTTTCTCGCTAAATAACAGTAGCACACTTACTCACTTCGTAAAGCTCTAGCTAGGCGTGCACCCCGTATTTTATGTAAAATAAATATCATATCATTGTTTATTTATTAGGGTTTCGTAGTAAACAAAGAATAACCCTTTTAGTTTCGACGCGTCTGTCCGTCTGTCTAAAATATGTAAAACAATTTTAAACATAATCGGCCAGTTTGAATAACTACGGAAACCTGCACTGAGCATGGCCCGAAATGCTCTTGGCCGCTTTTCTATAGTTTACGTAGCTATGTAAAGATAAATCAAATTTGACTCTCATTAGTAACCTACAGCAACCACTCTTTCAACCGCTGCCCATACGAGTACAGCGACAGCCTTCCAATTAGCGCCTACCTTTGTTAGCAGCGATCACCACTGTCAAACATTCGTGTAGCTTAAGCCCGCGTAGTGACTATCATGTACCCAGTGTCGATATCGCTCTCGTTTCAATCGAAATGTTACGCACAAGCCTTCCAGCATAATACAAGTATCACAGTCGATTAAGTAGATGTAAACGTAAATTATTCAAATGGCACGAGCGGGTAAAACGCTGACATAATTACTTGCCAACTCGTGGTAAGCACACTGAATCTGTTACTTCGTTTATAGCCAGCGGCCGGGGATTTGTCTCTGTCACTCTAATGACACCTTCGTTGGTGTGACAGAGACAAATGCCCGAAATTTGCGAACTTCGGAGTTCGCGGTAGGCCAACAGTTTCCGGCGTTACTTCGGTCAATGAATAGAAAACGAAGTATGGAATAGTCTGTCTTGGCTCCGGTATGGTCCAGCTTAAGTCACCCTTTATACGACGACGCACTTCTGCATGAGCAACCTATCCCAAATCGTATCGTATTTTGTTATGTCTTTTCTTTCGTTCTTTGTATGTTTTCATTAATGACAGAATCCAGTTCAACCGAATTTGGCTAAATTTAATTTCACGCTTCAGTAGTGTCATAAAAACATTTGCGAATCGCGCTGGTGAAATTCATCGCTCTGCCTGACCGGGTGCGAGATAACCAGGTTGTTGCGGTGTAATTTTGTGCTGTGTTTGTATATGTTTGCGTAATGGAATTAGTACTAATGTGAAACACAGTATCTTCGACAGGTGGCATGTATGTTCATCGATTTTGCGATGTGGCAAATTTAGGTAGATTATAAATAACTTTCACAACAGGCTGAAACACTAAATTAAATGATAAATATCAGGGAAGGGTTCCAATCACTTTAATAATATTAGTAATAAAGTTACGATTTACACTTTGAATAGTAATAACAATCTACATAATATTTACATAATGTGGATTTGGATAAGTCCGGCATATTTTATTTGTAAGGTAAGTCCGTCATATGCGTATATTGTTGAGTTAGGGGTGGAAATCAGTTGGTAGATTGACTTTTCTGATAGACGGTCTTATCCGCATTGACCTTAGGCGATTTAGGTATAAAGTAGGTAAACTGATCAGGATGCTTAAAAAATGTTGCCTATCGCTAACTCTTAGTAGCGTATCTTAGTTTTCTGTCTCTGTCACTCTTTCTTATTACTGCGACAAAGACAGTTAGTTACCTTTCGTCCACGATTCACGATTAAGCGTTAGCGATTGGCATCTTGTCTACGCATCCAGAATATCCAGTTATCTTTACATTACCAATAAGTTTTATTACCGTCGTCGTCAAAAGTCACTTTTACATTTAATTTGCAACTTATGCACTTCATTTTTTTCTGGCACAATAATCCTGTTAATAATTTGTTTTATAAGCTTTAGACACACAGTGACCGGTCGAGTAGTATTTAGCAGTGAACGCAGCACGGCGGCTGCTAGTTGCACATATCGTATCAGTCCGTATGCGCTCGTAACGGCAACGAGAAATTCGGCCTTGTGCTTGTATCGCTACGCTCGATACAAGCTTTTTAGTATAGTAAAATGAGGAATAGGATCGTTAAAATTTCAGATTATAATTATTGGATCGGATTAGAAATGAAACCAAAGTAACCGATATAGCTCTCCGAATCGCTAAACTGAGATCGCAGTGAGCGGGGCACATTACGCGTAGAACCGATGGCCGTTGGGGCAGAAAGGTTCTCGAGTGGCAATCATGTACTGGTAGGCGCAGCGTGGGCCCTATACAAGGTGGACTGATGACCTGGTGAAGGTCGCAGGAGTCCGCTGGATGCGTGGCACAGGACTGGTCACTGTGGCAATCTTTTGGGGAGACCAATGTTCAGCAGTGGACGTCTTTCGGCTAATATGATGATGATATCATTATACCACTATATTTAAACTGGATTACATTTATCAAAGTGTCAGGATTAGATTGCAGCCACATTTTTAAAGGTGATGATGATGACTTTGAAGAACAGAATGCAGACTACGACGGCACAGATACGAGTAGTATCCTTGCTCAAAAATAAAATTTGTATAACGATACAGCGCAGTGAGGAAATGCTGTCAGTATCGGCACTACACCTTTGGGGATATTTATAGTAAGTTTTTCTAGGTAAGCCTTGTTGGTATTGGGTAGGTATAGAAGATAAAGCAAACATTTGGCTTTTAGTATTGTTCTCCTGTCATGCTGTGTATTTTGAATATATTATGGATCCTGATAAAACTTTAACAAGACGACAACAAATCAATATAATACATGTACTTGTAATAAGAAATTGCTACATGTACTTGTACTTAAACTATATTTTAAATAATGTAAGCGTTTCAACATGAAACAAAAGATATAAAATATAAATAGTCATCTTTGTGGGTATAGTTTTCCCCAGCAGTATTTTGTCACTGAGTTTCTTTGTTTATTGTTGTCGGGCGTTGAGACAAATTGATCAATCTCGCAGCATACTTACAAAATTATTTCTTTTTTCTTTAACTGACTTCCAGAATCCCGGAGGATCGTAATAATATGCGACAAAAAAGTATTTTGGATCGTATATTATGTGTTTTAAGTAGGTATTTCATATTGAACATGTTTTTTTTGTCTTCTATTCCCGATTTATTTAAAGTTGTATGTGTGATAATAAGCTGATGGTTATCTCTTCTGTGTTAATGTTCAAACTATATTGCTACAATATAACTAGAATACAATTGATATATGGCTACCGGAAGTCCCATATCGTAGGTTGGTACACACGAATACTATAACTGTCTTGTATCCGCCTCCCCGCACTAGTGTCAAGCTATATCGATGCAAATGGCGCCGGGAACAGCTGTGACGAACCGCACGCCGCCATTACAGTCCGAGCCCATTGCGTATACTGTATTAGGGTGGGGGCTCAGTGTGAGCTACCCGCAAAACTTGACATAACTGCAGAGGCTGCGACCATATATAACATGGACGTCTAACGCCAGCTCAAAAATGCCCCAAACACAATTGTTCAATTGTGACAAGATGGGCAGGATATAGCGCTTTTCTTAACACCGCGCATATTTCGGTGCAGCATCTTTGACAAATGTGTATAGAATATAGCTAATCAAAATTTTGAGGGACCAATTACAACTATTTTAAATGGCGGTTTAAATATTTATAGGTTGATATTGAAATTCATTACCGTGATGCATTGAAGAGGGGGTGACACTTGTCAACTAAAATTCAGGACCGTTTTTAAAAGGTAATTTAGTATGGTGCAGAGGTCTTCAGGGTCTTCATGTGACTGCACAAGATAAAGGTATTAGAAGGCTTTTTGTTTTTAAAAGTTTTTCTAGTCTCCGTTATTCTTATCCCCAGAATCGTATTTGCTCATTGTACACCGTGTTTTTTTTGAATTCCGTTAAATTTAACAGGCTGCTTGGTACGTTAATTGAATTGAAGCTACCTGGTATATTGCTTATAGTCGAATTCGAAGAATTTTTTTTTTCTTTTGCATACATAATAAATGAAATGGTAAGTGTGAAATAACCTTAAGAATAAGATCTCGGGTGACTGATGGCACATGTCAAAATAAGTTTCATTAGGATGTAATAAAGGTTGCAATACACTTGTTCAGTCATTAAACTTATTTTTTTAATAACTCAATAATAGTTAGAGTTAAGATACTAGTTTCTTCGACAAATGGATTATTTTTGACCTTAATAAGCTTCCCTTTAATTTAACGGAAATCAATAAAAACACGGTGTACACCCTACACTTATTGTAAAAGTTAATATCGCTGGCTGTGTGACTCAACTTCGTATAATGGCTTACGAGGTTGTGTCATAAAAATATATTTCTGTACAAAATACCTACATTTTCATATACGAGGTTGAGTCATATACCCTGGACATACAAGGTTGAGTCACATCGATATGCAATACTAGTAGTTTACAATAAGCGCTCACCATAAGGAATAAGATTGTATAAGCCTGACAATGTACGCTATTCCACCGCAATGCCGATTTTTTCAGTTAGAATTATTTGAAATGATCTGTAAAACAGATTATTAACAAGGCGAAATTTTCGTGTGACCTACAATGCATATAATTTTCCGCTACCATACGACCCCAGCCCCTACGATGAGCCAAATAGTCTGCGAGTTGATTGGATAATTCCAACATGGCTTGCCAATGACAGAAACTTCCACGCCGATGCCTGGGTCAAACGCTTCAATGAGTCTTGAGATGGACTATCGTCCAGCACAGGGAACAAGTTTTATGGAATTTTGTGTTCCATTTCATTCTGCAGATTAGAGTAGATTGTAATGTAATTTTGTAAATTAAGTTGTTGAATGTAATTGTAATTAACCTTCAAAATTATCAAGTTTTTTTTTTACTTACATTGAAACAAACATTAGATTTTAATGTGAGAAAATAGTTTTAACATAAATAAAATAATATGTTATTGTTAGGTACCGAGAAGCACTGTGTTTCGACATTTTTTTAGTCTATTAAGGTTGTTTTTTTATAAATAAACACAGAGTGTGGCCACTAAAATTGTATGTGTTGCTTTCATAAAAAAAAATTGGATTATGAATTATAATATAGCAACTTTACATGAAAATTTTTGCTTATTTTTAAATTTACATACTTTATTTTTCTTCTTTGTTGAATCTCTTTAGTAGCTCACAGAAAAATAATATTTGTAAATTTTAAGTTTCATTACTTCTTATAAAGAAGACCTAACTTCAAATTCGTTGTAGATTTCTTGGAATGACATTGCTCTGGTGTCTTTGGTTTTATAAGTAGGACAAAATTTTACTTAGGGTTTCCAAAGAAGTTGAAGCTTGTTTTGAATGTAGCAGAGAAGATAATAACATTATAACTCTAAGTAATTTGAAATGACTACGAAATCTGTCATGAACCTACACTACTTTGCTATATTAGCAGATACAGGCACTACAGGCTCGGTTCAATTCTTAGTAGGTATTTTGAAGCTGTCTACGTGATACAACCTGCCTTCTTCACAATCACAATGTGTACAAACTAGCGAGTGAACATACAGTGTTTTTTTTTTTAAGTGGGACAGTATGGGGAAATCGGAAACTATAGAAGATACAAGGAAGCTGTCTTAGACAACAACAATTTTTTTTTACCAATATTATTAATTTTTAGGTAAAACTTGCACTTGACAAAGTTTTGAAAAAGCAAAAATTGTTATCTCAAAAAAATACCTAATGTCTCCTAAGACAGCTTCATAGTTAGTTTCCCATTTCCCCATACTGTCCCACTTAAAAAAAAAACACTCTGTATATTGATTTAAACTTTCACGATTCTCACTCATATTTTAAAGACAAACGGGTCTTAATCGCGTAAACTTACGTTTAATTATATCCTGTCGTTTCGGGCATGACGTCTTCCTGCGACCACTGGTGTAACGTTAAGGTCCGTTTGTCTTTAAAATATTAGCGAGTGAAAAGTTATAGACAAAGTACAGTTTTCTTTGTACAATCTGCAGGATGCTTAAAACACACACACAAAACCTTAAAATATAAATGAGTTCGCTCCTGTAAGCCTTAGTCAGCGCTAAGCGACTCGCGGCTCAGTGCACTTTCTTTGCCCAACAATGAATAGGACATCATTAGCGCTGCTTTGCATAAACTTTACAACGATTGCATGATTTGCTATTGTTTGTATTTAAATGAGACTATAAGGTAGAAATCCTCTTGGGTGAAGAAGCGTGACAAGAATCAGTACGAGTAACTTAAGAATTATAAAGTGCCTTTATTAATTACCCTCAGTATAAATAATAATGTTATAAGACTATTATATTCTCGTACGCACGGGATTTGAAAGTCAAAACTGTTAATAATTAATTAACGCTAATATTTTTTTAAGATTATATATATTAAAAAAATTACATTCTACATATTATTATCAAGTATCTAAAAGTACGAAACATATATATATATATACCTGGTCCCATAATAAAACTTATCCAAAATCATTAATATATTCATGTTTTATTATCTTGTATCCCCATTTTTGTAACAACCTGTATCACAATAATAAGCAAATTCGTAAAAAAATATACCGAACTCTTCAAGTCGGATTTTAGTAATCGAAAAAAATCAGTGGATCATTTTGAAATACCTGGACCTGGTAAAAAGTTCTCAAGTCCAAAGATCATGGTTATGAGTATACTTCATACTTTGAACATTTGCAAGCGTTTAAAAAAAACGTCCCACTTTGTAGCTTACCATAGGAATGGAATTGGCTTGTACTTATCATTCTACAAATTACATTGTTTAAGCATCCTTATAGCAAGCGACAAAGTGGGACGTTTTACAACGTAAAAATAACGTTATATATTGAAAAGAAATACACCCACAAGCAATAAGGCCGCGGCGGCCTCAGGTAAGGCCGGTATACAATCGGTCCAAATCACGTGATAATTGCCGCTGGCGCCTCGCCAGACCACGACGGCCGCCATTACGCCCGCCTACTGATTTGCACGCCTTTAATGAAGTGTACAGATTTCTTTTATTTGCTTTACAAAGAACACTAAACACTAATACAATTTGGTATTGATCAAAATGATCAATCGTTTGTCTGATTGGTTTGGTAGGTTGACACGCATCACATCATCAGCGTCTCTCAGTCTAGTGCAGCTATGCTATTCTCTTATTCAGACATGCGACTTCGACGCTGCGTTCGTCAACGAGACAGCCTTCACTTCGACGTAGAGCGCAGCGCTGCGAAAAACGGTATTCACTAACATAGAACAGCTCGTAGTCGAACTGTATGCGGTAACTCTCGACGCAGTGTAGTTCCAGCTCACGCCGCATTCGTCGCCGAGCGCTAGTGTCGTTTAAAGTGCATTAGGGAATACCATTTTTAGGCTCGACGCTGCCGCAGCGCTAACACAGCGCTGTTAACAAGGCGGTTTCCTTAGTGAAAAACACTGCTGGACGTACGTAAGCCTCTCCTATTAACTACGCGTATGGATATAGGTCCATGAACATAGGTTTAGCAGTGCACGTCTTTCGGCTAATATGATGATGATGATGGACTCATTAGGACTTTGTTAATATGTTAGACTCGTCGAGAATTAAAACTATACCATATTCAGCACTAGCATCGTCATAATATTCATCAGTTAAGTACTTAAGAGTTTGTTGATTTACCTGCCTAGAACTATTTTGTGCGTTGTCATAGTGACGTCAATATGAGATCCCTAATATATTTCTTGGGGATTGTCACTTTGGTACCTATTGAAGCTTAAAATGATAAGAATGAAATAGTAAAAATCTTTTTCCTTAACAAAACACAAACAAAAATTCTCTTAAACAATAAACGAAACATGAGTAGATGTCGAGATTTCTTGAGAAATAAATGATCAGTAACGGTCAGTAGATGGCATATAATTTAATTGTATCCTAATAAATAATGAGATTATTCTCACTAACTTTTTCAGAAGTGACATGTATATTAAATTTGCCCCACAGTGATATCTTGTGGCCAAGCGCACATTTATTCTTTTATTCCCACATATAATTAATATAATTATATCAAGTATGCACATTTATATCATAAATAATATCATGAAAAGTATTTAAATAGGTACTACGGTTAATGATCAAGAAATTAAACTAATAATTAAAAATATATTATTACTTACACCGCTTGCCCAGCGTAGCGATTATGGGCATTTATCTTCTAATGCGTCTATACGCATAGTTAATAGGAGAGGCATACGTCTAGCAGTGGACTATCACAGGCTGATGATGACTTACACAAATAATAATAAGATTCGGTCGTTCAAGACCATTAAGTAGTGAATCATTTCCTTATTAAACACATCACACACATTACATCATTAGCCTATTTTAGTCCACTGTTGGACGTAGGCCTCTCCTATTAAATATACGTACAGACGCATTAAGAGGTAAATGCTCATAATCACCACGCTGGGCAAGCGGATTGGTGATCTCAGTAATATGCCCACTGTGATGACGCTGCTGCTGCCAATCATCAATCTTATATCAAAGAATGGTAAGTGACAAGATAATCTCCTAGTCGACTCGTACGACACCCGCGAGAAGAGCTAGGTTGGTGACAAAATGTATTCTTCTTACTGTCGTCACCACACGGCTGGTTGATTCTAAATTAATGTTTTCCATAATTAGTGGATTTTATTTTGGAGACAATATAACTAACGTAAGATTCAAACATAAATTATATTTAGCGAACCGTATTACTCATATAATTTATGTAGATAATTGCTCTATATGTTTCGACCCATTATAAGGATCCTTTACCAAGAGTACCCCAGCCAAAGTCCGAAGTCTAGTGTATTCTACTTATACGTCGGATTTTTAAGAAAAAGCAGCTCAAGAGCGGGCTTATTTATGTACTTGAGTTAATCTAATTTATTTGAGAAATGCTAAAACGCCGAGCCGGGAAGCTTAAAGCGCCGGCCACGTACAGCTTAAAGCGTCAAGGGTGTGGGGAGTAAAAACTTAAGTGCGTTCCCCACTAAGCCGAGATACGGAACATCGGTAATAGGACCCTTGCGGGGCCGGCGTTCCAATGGACAGTTAAATGTAAACTACATCAACCTTCAACATCGACACTACATCACATCAACCTTCAATTACATCGACCTTCTTAATTTACCCAACGTCTTTATGGGAAATAGACATCGACATTCTTCTTCTACCTAGCGTTATCCCGGCCTTTGCTAGGGTCCGCTTTCCTGCTACATTTCCTCCACTTAAGCGATCTTGGGCATCTAATAAATAAAAAAAATGGAAATAGACATCGACATTATGGAACATTTTTAAATTTCACTTACGTTTAATTTATCGAAGAATGTTAGACATGTTCCGCTGAACATTTGAGGAGTTTGATCCAGCTGAAGCTGCCTCTGTCCAATCGAGAACTCGGCGCTGGAGACGGTAACGGGGACAGGTTGGCCAAGAAACTACCCGCAATTCTGTTATAATTGCAAATGTATGCTGCCCCCGTTAGCATAAACGCAGTAACTAGTTACAAAATGTTAATTATTACCAAAACAAAATTCAGTTGAATAAAGTAAACAATTGATTGACACTTCAAAACTAGTTACTGCGTTTCTGCTAACGGGGGCAGTATGAATATCGAATCGGACAAACATAAAAAAAACGTTAGCGAATAATAACTACTTACATAATACCTAATTTTAACGGCAAAACGGATTCTCTACTAGTCTTTAAAGCAAAGTTCTAAGCATACGTTTTGCAGCTAACAGCTTAAACCAGACGTGTATTTTAATTGAATTCATCTAAAAGAGTGTTAAGTGATATGTTTTATGAAACAACTTAAACTTGTCTTTGTGTGATTTAAGTTGAAAAGTATAGGTGAGATGATTCCTTTGCATTTTTCTGTCCTATTTTAAACCGAAGCTCAACATGTCGGTGCCACGGACCTCGGATCGCGATAAAACTTTATGATCCGTATTGTCCGCTAGCAGGAAAAATAATACCATTGTGTACTAGTCAGGCTTTTCGGGAATTTCGCTGCTGCCGATATTTCTTAACAATCCTCTCAAATAGGCGTTCTTTTTTGTTGAAGTGACGAAATTCGGGATAAATTACATGCTTCAAACTTGTAAGGGCTTTTTGTTTGTTTTCTGGAGGACCTACCTTTTCATTACTTTACTATTTACTTGTAATCCCTATGTAGTTAATTGAAAGATAACAATATTATTTTATTATTTGCAAATACCTTCAACAGCGAATAAAAGTACAAGTATTCTCAAAATAACTAAAAATTAGAAAAAAAAAGCAAACTGAATTCTGTCAGATCTGGGGGGCTACCATGATTTATTAAATACGATTCAGTTTCGGTTCAACTTGTCAGTTTTTGACAAAAGTAAAGTTATTCTACGGATCTGATACATTGCGATTAAGATTAGGTCCTAAACTAAATCGCATTAGTAGATCGTTGTAGGGGAATGGACTTAATTGGGCTCATTCAAATCAAAATAACGAGCTGATTCGTTTTTTATGGGCACATTACTTTTCATTATCTGTATCGAATCATCTCGTGATTCTGATTCGAATGAGTCCAAGCAAGCCTTTTTCAAAAAGGATCGCTTTTTTACTTAAAAATAGCCAATTTTTTGATCTCCTGTGTCACTTTGCAAGTATCCATTTGAAATTAAATAACATAAAACATAAAAACAATACCAAGCAAAAAGGGTGTTCTTACACCAGCTAACTTGCACTGTAGTTCGTCTGTATGGGCCCTTCTAGTTTTTTCTTTATGGCTAACTAGGTGGGATTATGATGCCGGCCTGTGTCACAATTTGTGTGGAATCGAAATTAAATACGAGGACTTTGCTGGGCTAGGTCTACAAGGGTTGTATAAATTTCGTGAAGATCACACCCGAGACGTCATACTTCGCTACCTTTTATAAGGAACTTATCATAAATATGTGATTGCGTGTTTAAAAAACTATTTCAGAATGTTTCAGGTTTCTCAGCTCTTTACCCTACCTATTACAAACGTTCTCACTTCCGCATTACGTTGAAGCTACGATGTGCTACACGTCTCGTAGCATCTGGTAAATTCCGCTACGCGGCGTAGATCGCTGCTACCATACTGCAACACTCACCGCATATAATTGGTCTTTCTCACGAATTTATCTTCTTCACAGCAAAATTTGCTTTACTATATAGTAAATAAAGGTAATTTTGCTGTTCCGTTTAACTCTACACGTACTCGTATTGCTATACTTGGAATTCTAGACCAACCGTAAGAGAAATAGGATTTAAGTTTCAGATGAAACTTTTGCAATTAGGAGTTACATTACGTGTATTTCCGTTGTTATGTGTTTATTGAAGAATTATATTTCTTATATATGGGTGATAATTCATTTTAATTTATTGGGGCGTTAATAACTTTGCTACGCCTTTTCGGTACTGGAGGTAAGGAGGTATCAGTGTAATTTACACACTAGAATAAGTTAAGGGAATGACGCGTTACGTCTTAACGCGGGATCAGTGCTTGATAATGGAGACTTAGGCCCTCCAAAACATGTCACATAGTGACTAAATACACATAAGTTTAGCTATTTTATTATATTTACACGTATGTCTCACGATAGTTTAAATTCATAAAAATATAATTATATTCTTCATGGTCATTTTTAATAATCAACACTGTTTCAAGGGTCAGCCACAAGCGTGTATATATCACTTCAATGATGAAATCAAACGGCAGAAGGTAAATGGGTGCGGCTCCACTGAGGCGGAGAGGAGCGGAGATGTGCATAATTGACCAATTACAATCTTCAAATTCAAAATTCGAAACACTGTCATGCGGTCTCATTGGCCAATTTTGCACATCTCCGCTCCTCTCTGCCTCAGTGGAGCCGCACCCTTAACATTGGGTGGTCCATATGCGTTTTGCCTCCGGCGTTGAACAAAAACATTGAAATGAAGGTAGTAAACGGTGACTGAATACGCGAACATCGCACTCCCAATTAAGACATTCATCCAAAATATAACCAGTCATTTCAATGTTCAGTCGAGTATAAAACAAAAGCGGAGCAGAAACAAATGTAGCGCGGATGGTAATGAACGCGATCCATCCGTTACGCCACTCCCGCGCTTGGCTTATTTGTATTTGTTTACCTTTTGTTTGTATCACGCTTTATCCCAATTGACAAAGGAACTTGCTTCTTATCCTCAATCAGCCTTGTTTTTTCCAATAGGTTTTTATATAGCACTGGGAAAACATATGGCTCTCTAATGATAAGCGAACCGTGTTACCTTTGTTGTTCCCGTTACACGATTAAATACGCATTTCATATATATGTAACTTTTTATCTTAGTTATATGAAAACCGATTTGTTCAATAGAATTAGCGATATTTTTATGTAGATGTGAAGTGTCATACTTTACGTGTTGAGTATGGACAAAAAAGCTATTCAAAATCTTATTTGATTTTTTTTTACATTTCGTAAGTACTCGAAGTGGCAAAGCTATGAAATAATGCACATTATTGCACATAGTATGAAGTATACCTAGGAAAACATAACAATCAATCGTTTGTAAAAAAATCAAAACCCTGACCTGCCAATGTTCTGAAATATCGCAAACGCTGTCAAACTTGAGCCAAATCAGTAAACTTTCCAACTGAAATTTCATAAACAATAGGGGAGTGGCTAATGAAATTTTTGTCTCGTTAAAAACTGTAGGAAAATGGATGAGATGTTTTACTGCCGAGGGTCATTAGGGTAGTGAGTGGTTCGTTTTGAAGCAGGAAACAACATGGAACTCTGACGATGATGGAGATGACATTTTAAACAATGTCGATATAGTGCAATGCCTACCTGTACCTATCCTTTTGCCTGTGCGTCTTTATAAGCTGCCTACTCAATGCTTTAGTAAAAGGGTGTTATTTTATTAGCAGGTAAACATTTCCGTCCGTTGTTAAACGGTCAACCTTACCCCATTAATAATAAGCGTCTCCTAACTTAGCAGGCCTCTAAGTATTGTTTGTCCCTTTCATCCTTATAGACATATGTATAAGACCGAAAGGGACAATAATCACCAAATTAAAAATTTAAAAAACCGACTTCAACCGGTTTCTCCAAGATTCCCAATTTGTTTCCATCATTGGTTTCCTCAAATCCTACTTTCTGAATGCAAATTCTTGTAAATTAATGAAAATTACCAAAAGCGCCATACATGTACCTATAACAATTGAAGAGATCCCTCGATTTCTCCAAGATTCCATCATCAGACCGCAACTTGGTGCCAATGGGACCATCTCGGGGTAATACACGTTCGATCACAAAAAGAAATTTTAAAATCGGTTCACTATTCTCGGAGATATCGGGTAGCATAAATACAACAAAAAAAAAATCAGTCGAATTGAGAACCTCCTCCTTTTTTGAAGTCGGTTAAAAAATACTTAGCGGCTTGCTAAGTTAGGAGGCGTTTCGACGGCCCCTACGTAAGTTGTCGTAACTTGAAATTTGGGATTTTTATTTTATTTCATAAAACATCATAACTTTTAGCAATGTTTCCATTCCACGAAGAAAAAATTAAAAAAACCTATTACAAATAGGTTTTTGACACCCGAAAACTATCGTATCTTAAAAAAGCACCGTCGTATACTGCAGTAAGTGTACTTACGACAGTTAATACGGGGCAGCCACTCGCGCTCGCGCAGCTTAAGTGCCAGTTACGATCTTATACGGGGTGGAGCAGAGGTTTTTTCTTAGTGATAATTTTTTACCAAAAACTAACAACTACATGAGACAAAAATGGATAAACGATACATTTTATTCGATAAAAGTAAGACACTGCATCGGGAACAAACTCAAACTACCTGCAAGACCAAAATTAATTTTCGAAACAGCCGTTGGAGTTAAAAGAAAAAGTGGTCCGAGATGAAATAAAAGACGCTTCAGAAATAAAAATGATTTAAACGACTAAGCAAAGTTGGCAATCTGTTGGATTTCACTCAGAAATCAGGTGCGAATTAATTAGTATGGATTTTGATTTTTCTTAATAATACCGGTGAATACTGTAGTAAGTTACCACTTACCACAACTTACTTCGGAGTTTAAGATCGGTGTTTTGTCTTAAGTTTAACATACTACTATTTACGTTGGATTTTATTTATTTTTTTGTGTTGTATGTGTACTTGAGACATTTATCGCCGGAAATTGTTTAAATTTCTATTGTAAGTGATATTTAAGACAGTATGCGCCGGATCATATACAGAGTTACTACACTTTACAATTATAATGTTGGTGTATTTCAATAATTTCTGCTCATTATACCGGGTTTGCCGCTTCCTTTTGAACCAAACGATAAAGAAATGCAGAATTCATTGTTAATAAAAGGCATATTTTGTGATAGTGTCGAAGACAAAACAATCATAATATCACTTTCATTATTAAATATTGCAGCAGTTGGTGGGTTCAGTTACGAGTATTTAGTCATCAGACATCAGTGAAATCATCGTCTGCAGATCGCCGATTTGACTGATGACTAAATGAAATCGCCAACAGCTGCAGTATCTAATCATGAAAGCAATATGACTGTTCTTTAAGATTATAATTACGTTGAAAAACACTTAATATTGATCTCATATGATGTAGTTGAAGTTGAAGGCATTTTTGTTAACTGATTTTTTTATGTCTTTGTACTGTGAGAGAAGTCATTAATATGTCTATGATTATAATTTCAAAATTACGTTTCTAATGCTGAATGACAGACTGTTTTTATTTACTAAGTGTACAAAATTATAATTAAACGGTTAAATTTGGTAAATGGTGGTCTTGCGCCGGCACTGATGTCATGTCCGACTGCAGGTTTGTGTCACCGAACACTACGTAGCAGATGATAAGCACACGAAGTCACTGTGTGCACAAAACAGTCATTTTTAGCTTGGAGATTACCGGCTTCCATGCCGTCGGCTCTGTCCAGCCCCCATCCCGATTGAAATTAATCTTAATCGCTCTGTATATCTTCCGTGGCAGGTAGCATCTTTACCGTACCAGCATCCTCGCTTTATCAAAGCGTTTGAGAAATGCAACGCCTGTATCGTACCACAGCCGAGTTGTCATTCTCCCTTTCCATGACACTCCATATTTGATCCGAGCCTAGCTAGACTCATTACGTCGTTCCTTACCGAAGTCGTACGGTATCTCATGAACACCCGAGCTGCCAAGTGAATTCCCGTCCTTTGGAGAGCATAAGAAATACTCATATTGGTATGACGACGCAAAATGGTCTAAATGCTAAACCTCCGGCGTAATAGGCGTCCAATTTCGTTTGTCACTCCTTTAATATGAGGCAAGAATACTGGTGCCCTCTCTACTGTGTGATGATTTCGAAACGTTCGAGCTCCTTGTACGCTGACTTTGTCACCAACCATATCTGTTTCTCTCCAAGTTCTCCAACGTCCCGTCTCGTCTGACATGTTGCAACATTTGTAATAATTTAGATAACAGGAGGTAATAGGAGATACCTGTGTCCAGCAGTGAACTGAAATAGGCGAATGATGTGATGTGAATAAACGATATAAACTCAATTCGCATGTATTGTGAATCAAAGGACCGCGAGAAAAGGTTTGCGAGATAATGGTATAAGCCAGTTAGCAGGTAGCTTTTCTATAGACTTTTTGTGACAGACGATCATTCTAACCTAGCATTACTAACCCATCAAGAAAACGAAATGTGCCATCCACCTATCTCTTAAATGTGGAATTTATTCTGGGATGCAATTAATAAGATCGGTAAGTAACACATCAACAACTCTATCAGGAATTATAGCAAAAACGTCATCCACATTTTGTAACCAGCATCTCGGCCTATTCGGACAACTCTCGAATGCCCTCTGCTCAAATTTGTCTATGAAAATATTGATCAGTACCAGAACTACAACATTATAAGAGAACTCTTTGCTTCAATTTACGAATAATATTCCCCTCGCCAAACGAAATAGCAACTATTCAGGAAATGTTCGATGAATTTCATGTACACATAGGTAGGTCGTTACGATCTACAATATCTTTAGTTAGTTTTATGGGTGAATCAACTTTTTTCTGTCTGTTATTGTCATGGTTACGGTTGCATGAGTCACGCTGGTTTTATGCAAAATTATGACACTTAAATCATGCAAACATGCATGTAGTACATGTTTGTAGGTGACCCATTAAGGAACGGACTTACCAACACCAGAATAATGTATGTTTCTATAGTTCAAATAGCATAATCTTGCATAAAACCAGCATGACTCAGGCGACCGCAACCATGGCAATAACATACAGAAAAAAGTTGATACACCCTTATAGTTTCCAGTAGGTACTCGCAAACAATGAAGTTACATCAAACTCAACTACATAATCTCGTCTTCATTCAACACGACATTTTCCAGAAAATGTACAAAAATACTGTACCTGATCTATTTTTCATAATAAAACACACAAAAAAACTATTCACCTGCTTAATTTTCTCAAAATATTCCATCAGGATTCCATAAAATTCCTATTAAATTGTTTGTTAAATGGTATAATATAGTAACTAACAAAAAGTTTTTATAACGTTTCCGCAAAATAATGTAGTAAATAACAGATACGACAAAACTTACACGCATAATTCCGACGTATCTCGTAGTATGTATAACTTACAATAAAATACCATTTATGACCACCAGCGTAAAGTGAAGTTAGTAATACATACCACAATTTTTAGATTCTTTTCTCCGTCATATACTGTCGTAAGTGAAATTCCGGCAAAAATATGAAATATATCAAAAAAGTAATTACATCACTATAAAGACAGTATCTTTATTAATATGTATGCCTATTTTCAAAGCAATCCGTTGAACTATGTGACCACCATACACATTTAAAACTTTAAAGTGCTCTCCTGTAAACTTGCCATTTTCGACTTACGACAACTTACGTAGGGGCCGTCGGTTTATAAATAAGGGGGTTAGAATATAGTTGATCGTCATTTCAACGAAAGCTAAAGTTTGAGGGAACGGTATCAAAAATTGTTAATGTCTGAGCTACAGATATATTTTTATGTTTTGTAAGAATGTATTTACAACGTATATATATTATCCATAAGCGATTTTGCGCTACTAGGAACTAATTTCAAAAAATATTCCTGGTATATATAAAAGTCGGGCATGTTCAATAAAATAGATTTACAAACCATTGTGTACACCCTGTCACAGAGGTAGATAATTAATGTGAAAGCTGCAAGGAACCTCACATCAATAACACTTTGACATATGAATAATTTTCATGTAGTAAAGTCAATTCTGGGAAGGCAATAAGACTAGCAGAGAGCAGTGTCGTGTTTGTATACGTAAGCCGCTCAGACGAAGCCGGTGAAACAAAACTTTATTTAGCAGACGAACGTCTAATACAGACACGAAAGTTACGTAATAGTTTTTTCACACCACATGCCGAATTTCATATCATATAAACCTCACCAAAAGCAAGATATTATTTCCCTTGTCAATAGTACATTGTGCATCAAGGGAAGTGAAGTGCGGAAATACTAACAAGAGTGTTAGAAGCCCGACGCCGTTAGGCGGAGGGCTTTTATGACTCGAGTTAGTATTCCGCTTACCGACCGTTATGCATACGATGTTTTTCATCACACTTGCCGACAAAAAAATAAGTTTTAAGACATACCTAATTATTAAATGATGTACTGACATTTCTATTACTCCCTAGGGAATTTCACTCTTCTATTACTCCCGCTGCGCGCGCAAACAATGGCGCGCTTAGGCAGCAAGTGTGATGAAAAAATCTATAATTCCTCGCTGCGCTTGGGAGTAAAACTCGAAGTCCTTCGTTACATTCAGGATTCAATGTCGCGCCCGTGACATAAAACGATGCTGAGTCCCCTTCATGTACCTATAACCTACTATTACATTAGCGCATGAGAATTTAATAGTAGTTTTATAACATTCTTTCTAGCGCTGTAAGCGCTTACAAATTTTATTTGTTCCCGCAGTCTTCTTAGTGTTTTACTTTGTCGTATATTTTATTATAGTTCGATAAAAAAAGGTAAAGGGTTTTACATCATCGCTCACGTTAACTGGATACCACGACTGGATGACACGATTTTATCAACATTTTCCCAATATAAATAACACCTTTGATTAAATCTCCAGGAACGTTAAGTCTTAGTATGTCTGGCTTAATCCTGTAGATAGAATCGATACGTGAATACTTAAGTCTACTTAACATAAGAACACACAAAATAATTGGTAACTGATGTTACAGTCTGGTTTACTGCTGTGTGGATTTACCCTTTTACAAAAAAATACCAACGAATTATTAAAGAAGTCAGCTAGAACAGTGTTGGAAAAACCGACCAAGTACGAGTATGAGTCGCGCACAAAGCAGATGGCTGACGCCGGAGAAGTTAGCGGGACGACTTGGACGCGTATCTAAACGGCTAACCAGAGATATCTCAAAACCGAGATGAATAGAGACTACGGGTGAAGGCGTTTTTCAAGTACTTACACAATTCAAGGGTTTAATCATTATAATAAATTAAATAATGCGTTTTTCAACTCCGTATCAATCTTCTGTGCTCCATGGCGCAGCACGTCAGAACGCGGGGGCCGCGTAACTGATGACGTCGTTACCGGAATATTATTTTAAAATCGTTCTTACCGAATTAAACTCTTCCCGGGATAGATTTACGGCCCGTTTTAGATAGAGTCGAGTAATGGTGACTTCCGAAATAAGATGTCGTTAATTATGAAATAATATTTAAATTAAAAGATGCCTGTTAAAAAAGAGGCAGAACAAACGAGAGGAGCTTGCTGCTTTTGCAAATAGCTACATACTCGTAAATATAGCGCAATCGGCTAGTTGTTTTTTATCTTGAAACTAATAAAAGTAAATAAGACCAAAGAATAGCATATACAATATAATATATAGATTTAATAGACCACCACATAAGTAGAAATATTGCCTTACATGCATTTTTAAAGTTTTCGTCAGGTACAGTCTAAAAGTAGTTTTTGTATTTATGCAAATATTTATTATATTGAAATAAGTACGTAATGAGGCCGTGTGGTGATAGCAGTAAGAATACATTTGTCATCACCCCAACTCCTCCTGCGGGTGTCGTAGTCGACACTAAGGGATTAAAGTGTCACTGATCATTATTTGATAAAAGGTTGATGATGGGTAGCAGCGTCATCATAATGGACACATTACTGCGATCGCCAATCCACTTGCCCAGCGTGGCGATTATGGGCATTTATCTCCTAATGGGTCTATACGCATAGTTAATAGGAGAGGCTTACATCCAGCAGTGGACTATCATCGGCTGAGGATGTGAAGTACGTATTATAAATATTTTCCAAGGCGCAATATGCCCTGACATTAAGCTGGATAGAGGCAAGAGTCTTTCTCGAGGGTCTAATTATTTTTTAGTAATTATATAATTATACAAACAACTGTTGCGAAATACTTATAATATTGATGAGCGCAAAACGAATTCGAAGAACTATTTAATTGGTGCCTATTCGTTAAAATAATATCAACCCTGTTACTTTTATTACAGGGTAAACATGGGATTTGTTTGAATTTGAAACTTAAACTCTTTATTTTAAATATTTTTATCAAATTTATAAAATGTTCGCTTAAGTATTATCAAAATATTTAACAATGTCCTTCAGACAACTTTGAGAGAACCTAACTATTTCGGTAAAGTCTTCTTTCACTACTAGTAGGTATATCTATTATTATACAGACTAGTTACAAAGTCTTGCATCAAGTATTTTGATAATTCGAACAAATTGTTTTAATCGAATACTTGAACTGAACTATTTTAAACTATTTTCAAGTGCCCCAAACATTGGCCAAACGCGGACTCCAAAATTTTACTTGAATCGAGCTTGAGCTTTGAACAAACATTGGTGAATCCTGTCCATGGTATTTGCTCGGTAGAACAGCTATTCAGTCCCAAAATCCGGGTAACGGCTAATTCTGCTTTGGCATACTCGTAGTTTTATGTGTGTGGTTTAAATGTATTAAGTATGCACATTAAAAGTTGTTAGCAATAAAAGCTTTCGTAGTATTTGTAGATATTATTTACGTCCGTATTAGAGTTACACACTGAAACTATCAAAAATCTGTGTATTAAGTTTTACGATTATTGGTTGAACTATTTTTTTTGCCAGGCATTGAAAATCGTAGGTTATAATATGAATTCTGATGTGAATTACTAATTACTCAACATTGGCAATCCATGCAAGATGTGACAAAGTCTAAAGTCGTTGAGCTTTTATGAATACACGAAACTAAATCATTAGTAAATCCTAATTATTTAATTTTTTTATTTAAATAAATATGTAAGTTGTGCATCTGCAAAGTGTGTTGCTTTGCACATATATATTTCAGAGGGCATGTAAGGTGCATATCTATTTTAATGTGAAACGGAACGCAACTTAGCGTCCACTCATTTGCTTTGAAATTTTGGTTGAACTTTATTCCTATGTAAAATAAGAGTGACAGCTGGTAACCACAGTTACCAAAAGCAATTGAGTGGTTATCGTAACTTAACGAACGTAACTTTCTATATTTATTTGTACAATAAAGTGTTTTACTACTACTACTACTTAGTAAGAAAGAGATAGATTGTTTGCAAGGAAATGAGAGGAAAAAGGGACGGAGGAATGATTGAGTGAAAGAGATTAACATAGGATAAAGATTAATATTAGAAAGAGGTGGAAATGAAATCATTATGGCCGAAAACGTTGTTTCAATTCTTACAAATATATATGTGTTTTCTATAGTATTGAAAGTCGAGCTTGGAAGGACCCGAATACCACGAACACTTGGACGTGCATTGTTTCACGGCCCGAATCGGTTCAGAGCGGAACGACCCTCCGCAAACATCAGCGTATTGAGATATTTGAATAACAGTACGAATGTTCGGCTTTTTGAAAATACACGTATACTATACCAGTTTTTTTTTGTAAGCGCTGAGTGATTCCCTAAGACAAGCAAAAAGGGAGTGAATGTATGGGGCTAAAGGGTTTAATAAGTGTACACCGAGTATCCATGAATTACTCGCTGATTTGACATGGAGTTGAAATTTTCTGTAGGTACTTTAATACTTGTTTTGGAACGTACTTGTTTTGTACGTGTGCTACGTGCACACGTACAGTTGTACCATAGAGTGCTAGGAATATTTGAATGATTTGAAGTCACCATTCATAGTTATTTATTATACAAGGGGGCAAAGTTGACCTTCGCAATGCTCAAGATTCCAGACCTGAGCTAGCGAAAGATTCAATTTTGGAATCTTTCGCTAGCTCAGGTCTCAATATTGGCACGACAGTTAAACAAACTTTGCCACCAAGTGTAATACAACTTTTTTCCCCTCACTATCGCGAGGAAATATGATTACAAATCTCAGCCAAATGTAAATTAACTTAAAGAAACCATTCTCAATGTCGAAACGTATCGTAGAATAGAGTTACTTCTGGAACTTAAATATAGCCAATGGCTTACAAAGTCACCCATGAGAAACGACCAATTTAACATGTGAGCTCCGATTGCGCATGTTTACTACGGTCATACAGATCCACTTATAAATACTAGGCAGTAGGGGGCTATAGGAATTAGAAAAATGTCAAATTACTTTATTCACAAGTTGGTAAAAAGCGTTTTTACCCGCTCGTATTAACTATATATAAACGAGCGCTTTACGAGCTAGTAAGGGGAAAAAATATTTTTCCACAGAAAAAAAACCTGTCTGGTCAGTTAGGTCAGTCAAATATCTCACGCCTTGCAACTATACATAATATATAATAAGTAAGTATACTAAAATTCCTAGAAGACTTTAAAGTCTAGGTCTTCTTATACAAATGACAACACCAGCCAAAACATGATTTTGCTTGGATCTTTACTAATGAAACCAAATAAATTATCCTATCATGTCATTTGACTTTCTTTCTTGGCAAATACAAATTTATACAATGTTGGATATACATGAAAAACTTAACTATCGGTAAAAAAACCTATAATTCATAATAATAAACAGATATTTCAGACATGGCTGAAAACTACCAGAATTTCCGAAATTAGGAGACCGATATTTAAGTCACCTCTTAATAATTGCAGAGATGGAACAATTTATTAATTTAATACAATCAAACACACAGCTGCTTACAATAGCACTTCAAGGGTAGAAAATTATTTACAAGTTAAGACGGTAGTCAGGATAAATTCTTTACGTCTGCGTACAAGAAGTACTCTATGTGCTGAAAATGTAAATATCAATTACACACCATGTAATGCAGTTAAGTTTAGTATTTAAAATCATTGTTTTTAATCATTTTACTGAGAGAAATGCTCGTACAATTGCGCCAATACCTCATACGTGTGCTACATTTCGTTGAAAAATACCATAGTCATATCAACAATTCAGGAACAATTATATGCAAAGCACGTTTAGAACCCAGCGTTACGAACCCCAACAGCGTCTCCGCTATCAAATATGTTATAACTTCCTATGAGGATTAGTAGATATGGGTAATTATACTAATTATAATTGTTTTGTCAACCCTCAAAACCAGCATTAGAATTCGGTACCGTTTCACAAACTACCCCAATATATCCTGCAAATTACTGCGTCCGTCTATGAGATAGGATTAGTGTATCCGAATCGGAGGCTTGAACCTATACAACATCTCCAAACCTCAAATTTAGTTAAACTTGAGCTTTATGCTTCTAGCAATAGGGTGTTCATAGTTGATAACCTAGTTTTCTACACGCAAATAGCACTTGATCCTGCTATCTCCACAGCGCTTCCATTCAGTTGGTCACTCTGCTTGCCGAAGGGCGGCCGCGTTTGCCCTCTTCTGAAGTTCCCGCGTAAACAATCGGGAAAACTTGTTCAAATTGGAATTTCAACATCATCGACAATTCGCTTTATGTGTGCCAGTGACGGATTTTAGTGTAGTGAATAAAACGAAAGTATACAATTAGTCTAGGAAGTGGTATTAGATTTTTAGTGTATGTTCAACGCAATGCTTAAATAGTTTTCAATAACAATATCTAATCTTTACCTGTATCTTCTACGGATTTACAAAATATAAGCGAAGGTAAGATATACTATACAGAACTATAGATTTCGCTTAAATTAGTTTGGGTTGAGATTTGAGATTCTCGAGATAATTATATTCTGATATAGTAGTTATTGGAGTTACGTAATAATATGGTTATAGAGACATACATCAAATGCTCAAGCAAATTAGTGAAACCTTTTTAGTTAAAGGTTACACTGTTTCGCTCAAGTACCATAACGATGCTCAGATACAAAATGTGTATCAAAATACAAGCAAATTTTATCTTTATGGTCAATATGGTCATCGATAAAATGGAACATTTTACTAATAAGGCTCACCTTTATTTCAAAATTTTGTCTGGTTTTACAACTCTGTTTAATTTTGGTGAACATTTCATACAGGATGATTTCAATATTTATTAGTTTTAAATCTTCATACAACTTTATTGATTAAAATAGATAACTATCAACTACCATAAATGTTATCATAATACTTAATACCTATAATCAGTTTGTATCTTTGGAATTTTCAACTAAGAAATATCACATTAATGTGAAAAAATACGTACCACCATTATTGGACGTATTATATATATTAAAAAAATATTGCTCGTAAAATGCGTTACTTAAATACTGCATGCAGGTGAACATCACACTAGAGTTTTATCCATAATTTTATGCCATAGGTATACATAAAAGTATAGGTGTCCACAGCTGGATCGATTTGTGTATGTTTATGCCATGATAGGTATATTATGACACAAATTTGAACTCCACTGATATTTTAATAATATTTTGAAATCATTATATCCGGTTGGACCTGTAAATAGCTTATTTAATAGCGTATTAACAGTATTTCAGCATCTGCACATCGTTTCGGAGTATTTATTTCAGTATTTCGATTTTTAGCATCATGTATTGTGGACTCCATTGAGAGCATGTCAGAATTTCAATTTGAATAAATTTTCAAGGTCATGCATTTAAAGGTTTAATGACTCGTAAAAAGAGTATTGTACACAATAGTGTTATTACCTATATAACTTATGGATCTCGTGCCTTACTTAGGCCATTCAGCAAGCTTCATAACCTAAACAGGGTACACGACTGAAAAGCTCTCTATTATAAACTATTATAAGACGATTGTGTAAAATACTATTATGGATGCATGTGCTCTTTCATGTCTACTTGACAAGTTTTGTTAAAAGTTTTGCGCTCAAAGTTCCGATCACTAGTTATTAAACCGATACGCTAAAATTTACCTGTCAGGCTTATTCAAACTTACAAAGCTGGCAATTTGATTTCCATTTGCATCATTGGCAGGCTACTGCCAATAATGTAAACTGTCATTCGAAATTTATTGGAGCAATCTAGACAGTTTGATGACAGTAATTGGAACTGTTCCATATGTTGACAAAAGATTTCATTATCAATGTAGCGCCATGTTATTAGATATTCGTATAGGTACCTAAACTCATTAGAGTAACTAACTCCAACCTAACTAAAAACGTACCGCCCGCCGCCGGCCGCCACGTTTTTAGTTAGGTTGGGGCATAATTATGTTGTGGCGGGGAGATGCTGGCTCAAGATGGATAAATCTAGCAAGGAAAAGGACGAACTTTTAATCGATTTAGGGCAACAGTAATTTAGTAATTTATACGATGCCCAAGACAACCACTTAAAAAACAACAATATGTAAAATAAAGTTTAAGTTTTTAGTTACAAATCCTCGTCCTCTTCCTCTTGAAGTAATACAATTTGTAAATAAGGTAAAGTTTTTTTTCCGTTTCGCATACAAAACAGTACCGATATACTTGTACACTGGAAACGGTAAAACTCGTATGGAAACTGCCGCGACTGGCCGCCGCAGCTACATCTTAAAACAACGAAACAGTCGCTGTCGGCGGCGTCCAGACGCTAAACGCCGCGGGCAGCGGGTCAAAACTACCGTAGCCTAAAAAAAGCTAAAAATGCCCCCAAAAACAATTGTGCTACTGAGCCGCGATGAGCAATTTAAAGCGCTTTTCTTAACACCGCGTGGAATTATGTTATCGCAACATCTTTGACAAATAGGCTATGTCCTACGTAGGCGATTCAAAGCGACGAGATTTATGAAGTGATTCGATGCGATTAAGTCGCGAACGTATGTGATGACCTTGTCCTACGTGCACGCAAAAAGTCCTATCGATCGGACATTTTCAATAAAAAAACGACACGCTATTCATAACTCGCGAATCGATCGCGCGAAAATATTAAACGAACTGATTGCGTTCGCTTCATGTCGCGCCGCGTCGCTCGTACATCGCGCCGGGGTTAGTCACGTAAGACACTTGTATTAGCTGGCGGCTGTTTGATATTATGACGTCGCGTCGTGTCGTGTCGCTTCGCAACGGTATCGCTCACCTAGGACACCGCGATAGAATATAGACAATCAAAACTTCGATGGACCAATCACGACTACTTTTAAATTGCGATAGGTTAATTTATGGGAATTCGTTAGCATGACGTATCGAACAACCACCCCACTTTGTTATTGTTGGTAGCATTTAGTATGGCGTGCAGCTTCCATTATTTCTTGTTCGTTGAAGTTAAACTTTTGAAACATTTGATGAGAATGGAGCAGATACTTGTAATGTAACAATTATGTTCGAGCGTGATTTTCTTTCATTCGCATATTTTCAGTATAGGTATTTTAATAACAAAACATAAATCCGAAACAAATATACTCAAACATTAAGGGATATTATTTATAAATTTGCGATAAACTTCAGCAGCAATCACACAAAAAGCATGCTTCTGCCGCTTAAAAAATCCGCATCAATTAAATTGATATTGGTCTACTTAGGAATCAACCCAGTTATTAAAGAGAACTTTGGTTTTCAGACGTTGATATATTATTAGCTATATAAATATACCTTTGTACATATTTTGCTTCAAATATCTATACTGAAAACATTCATTGTTTTATACAAAAAAAATCCATTCGTACCTAGCTCTTATAGTTTCCTATTTATTTACACCGACAAGCCATGGTCTAGGTAACGGAAGCGAATAGTTTCTTCTAATGTAAAGCGATCCAACTCCAAGTATAAAATAAATGTTATTCTGTAAAATGTTTCGAAACATTTTTAATTAAACCCAAAGTCATTTTATTTCTCGAACATGGCGACCAAAATCGCATCGCAGCTTCGCAGACAGGCTGTTGTCTAAACTGATAACCCTAGAAATTTGGACTACTGAATGTCTGTTGTATCCTTGAATCAATCTATACCTGCGAAAACGGTTATTCTAAAATGTCTAGACATTCTAGATCTAATTACCGTAGCCGATTCTTTTTCAATCGAAATTCAGTTCTTTTCCCGTAAAAATGTCACTTTTTTCAGTGTCAAAAAAGTGACTCTGTAATTTGTTTTAGGTTTTTACATTTTATAAATGACCAAAAAATCGTTTTGAATAAGTTGTAATTAAACGTTAAGAATATGAAAAAGACGACATTTGTCATATTTTTTCGCTGGCTAGTCAAACGCAATCATAAACAAGTAAAATACCATTCATTTTATTGAAATCTTTACCTAATTTACGTGTCACTTTGGGTAAAATTCTCATAAGGAACGCCCGTTATTCAAGCAAAAACAAATTGTCAACGCTCACGACCTTTCATTACACCCGCTTTCGTATCTCGGCGGCCGTTGTACGGTAAGCTACAAAAGGTACTACGTTTGGTCGTTCACGTGCACATAATAGAGTTGAAAAGTATTAGATCACATTTCTGACTGACTGTATTAATATTTTCCTGTGGTCATAAATTGGATTTTATTAACTTCATTTATTAAAATGAACTGGTTAGATGCGATAATGGTGTAGGGTAATTTTTTCTGTTTTCTTTGAAATTTTAAGATTGTATCCGTGGGTACCATGACTTTGCAAGTATCGGTAACGTTAGGTTTTACTCGATACGTAAAGCTTAAACTTAAAGGCCATCGCGCTGGCTCCACTATGTCGGTGCGAGCGCGATGGAATGCATTACGTACCAAGTAAAACCTTATCTCAAAAACTTTTAGAGATATTTTGATCTAACCGAAAATAGTTAAAATTGATTATTAAATGATGCCATCTGTTTAACCAAGAGGCATTAACGGGTTTAGACTTCGTCAAATGAGTAACTAATTGGATTGCTCTCTGATTATTAGTTAAGACGCCTTTCATACATAACTTGCTTTTCAACAACGTTAGCCAATGACGAATATAGCTTGTTTATTTATAATTTTAAGACCTGCTTCAGTGGTTATGGAGATTGCATAAATATACAATGAAATGATTGAATAGTTAACCTTACGATAATCCAAATAATATATGTATACCTACCTACTTACTAATGTTTAAATTTATGTAACGCTGCGGCCACGACATCGGTCTAAGGCGACCGGCTTAGCTGAAAACGTATGGTGCTCCCTCTCATACCCATATCGGCATCCCGCTCCAACTCATGGATTCGCTCGCCGCTGGTCGCCTTAGACCAATGTCGTGGCCAGGGCATTAGGGTGTATACACATACCTAATACTATTATTGTTATTCATGTAGATACATACTACAAAGATAGATTTAACATAGAAGTCCTATCTCTAAATGAACACAAATACTTACCATGTGCAATTTGCTAAAAACAGTAATAATCTTGCTATCGGGAAACACCAGGCCAGAAAAGAGATAGCTCTCAACTACCACTGTAAAACTCAAACGCATGCAAATGACCGGCCAATTAACATCTGCCTGTCCCGCGATAGCTATGCAAAACCGAAATAAATCCCTCGGCAAGACGCCGCGATCCTGAACTCATTCTGGATTCTGCTCCACGACGTAATTCGGACAGATCAAAATACGGTACTGGTGGAACTCGAAATCGAGAAACTGTCGATTAACAAAAAAGTGACTTAAATTATTTAGTTCATATTTTTATCCACAAACGATATGTTTTTGATGAAATACAAATCAAGCTTCAACTGTTCAATAAATTGGCTACATTTCATGAGAATTCTTTCATTAACAAGTTCAACGCCGGTGACACAGCGTCCGTGATCAAAAAGTTCTGTATCCTATGCCAGTGACGCGCATACGTGATCAAAATAACAGTACTCCAGTACCACTAGCATAAATCAAGTACTCCTATGCCAGTGGCATCGAAGTACGAACATTTTTGATACTACAAGTGTTGAGTCGCCGGCATAGGAATACAATAATTTCGGTGCACATGCGCATCATTGGCATAGGAGTTCTAAATAGAAAAATTTAGATCGGTATAGTACGACTTAGTGAAACAGTACGTATTAAAACACAAACATTTTTATTAGTGTAGCACCAGACTCGCCACCACTACTAACGCCGACTAGCGCCAAGTAGCAGACATAGATTAAGTACCGAAGTCCTCGCTGGATGGCGCTGACGACCATTTCGATGGCGCTAACGTTTGTTCGACTTAGATTCCATAAGTAGCCTCGTTGATTTTTGTATTGTTCTTGATGGTTCCCGGCTCACTGGATACTATCTAGCTATTACTAGGCGATCTGGACGGTTCCTCGACCTGTCTCCCAGTAAACGGCACGCTGTAGGTAGTATTATATATTATCATCGACTAAAATAAAGAAAAGTTTATACGTTCGAAGTCGTCTCATTCCATTCCGCTCCTGCCTGTGGTTACTACATTAGCAATTTACAATTAGTGAATATTATGTTTTTATATTAACACTATGTAGATAATTTTCTAATATAAAGCCTGCACCACACTCTCACTTTTCTCTTTACCCAATAGGCGATTGACCTGGTATGAAGTCTGCAAATTGTAACTTTTTCCTTTTATGAAACAAGTAAGAAATATTATTCTTGCCGCCTTTTTAGTAAATTAGAATGAAATCCAGTCAAATCCAATGGTAGGAGCCAAGGTTCATTCAAATTCCGTGGCGCTATTTGAATTGGAGATTTTACAGCCTTTAATCTAAACCGGCGGCGACAGGGACGTGTGCCGCTTTCCTACTAATTACCGGCCAGATGCTCCGAATAACAGTTTCTAGAAACCCCTTGTCAGAAAAAGGGGACATTAAAACTAGATCAAATTCACAGGAATTATATTCTCAACGACTTCCTATAACTTATTGTGATGGTTTTATGTGTACCTATGGTCTTACTATCAATTATTTACTTAGGTACAATAGTGGCGAATCATAAAAAACTGAAAGATAACCAAATGAAGCGTCTAGTTTACACAAATAAAAAAGTAAACAACATGGAAACTATGTAAACCTTAAAATTGTAAATTGCAAAGTGTGCCTTTTCACTTTTTCTGTCATACGAGTATGGCGTGCAATCTAAGTCCCACCTCTTACCATATACATAAGAGTCATTTCATCCATTACCTATGTTGTCTTCGAGTCTACTTTCTTCGCTTTGATAAGCCGTATCACATTTATTTTAAATTGGGTCTCTGAATTAAATTTGCATTAAGCCGTCTTTATCAGGCTCCGAAAACGCTAAAGAATTGACACACTCTTGCCTTTAATGAACTGAGCTAAGAGAAATAAATAAACATTTAAACTTTAAAAGTAACATATTTTTGATAGAAATAAAATACCTAAATAGGTACGTAATTTTGTGAAACTTTCTAAATAAAGGAAAATTGACTTCAAACAAGTCATTACACAAGTCGCAAAACAAACTGTACCCAATAAAGCTTTCAAGGAAAAGAAAAGGCAGAGTTTTTACATGTTTCATTTAAATACTCGGACAAAGTTTCATGTCAATAAAACGGCAGTATAGCGGCGTTAAGTTGTTTTGTTCAAAGTTACTCGGGGTTCGTTCCGAACGGGATCGAAGCCTTACTCACACCTCTACTGTATATATGTATAGACACCTTGTAAATAGAATACAGGCAATAAATTAAACCAAACGTAGAATTAAGCGAGCCGAATTATTGCGTAATGTATAAAATTATAATTTTAATCAAGTTATTTATCAAAATAAAAAATAAATTAAAATTAAACTTTAAAAAAAAAAAATTTACAAGTATAAAGGTTGTGGTTTGAACTTCCTATTATGTATGCATTTACCTGTATCAAGAAGTCCCGTAAATGCCTATCTAAAATCTAATTGGTATCTGCTATGCTAAGCACCGTTAAGAGATTAAAATTTATCTGTACTGAGTTTACACACTCAAACAAAATTTGAATTGCCCTGTAATTGACCAAAGGTTCACCTTCACCATATTTGGATACTTTTCTAGATATACAAATCTTTTGGTATCATACTAAACTTATGATTAATAATCAGTACCTTTCGCATATCATTAACATTTTCTTAAGAATCACTTGCAAAAACTGTATCGTATATTGAACAAAACGAAAACATTACCGGGATTGTTCGGGAGCTATACGGGCGTGTTTCAGTTTCAACAGTCGCTCTCTGATAGTCCAATGTCAACAACGCCAGTGCGATACTCGATAAAATCTTCGTCCGTTTTCAAATTCAACTTCCAATCCAACTCTCCTTTGCACCATTTTTACTTGGTTTAAGGTTCCAAAAAACACTTATACCCTGTTTGCCAAGGCCCTTCATCTTTAGATCGCATCGATGTAATATTGAGTTTAAATCTACCCCGTTTTCTATTCTACAGTCTCTTGAAGCTGTGAACAAAATTGATCATTTTAGTGAATACGTATTTAATGCGCGAAACGTCTGGTTGACGTAACTAAAGACCGAAGAGCTGGCGACTTTCTCGCACAACGCATCAGTATTGCTATACAGCGAGGAAATGCCGCCAGCATCCTCGGTATAATGCCACAAAGGTCAATCTTAGATATAGGTTAGGTTAAGTAGATTAGTTAGATTTAATATTTAATGTTAGAATAAATTAATCATTATAAATTTTAAAAAGTCGTAAGTACTGACCAAGTGACTAGCTCATCCTATACGTTTGTTCAATGTTCAGTCGAGGTCTTCTTACTTACTACAGTGCAGTATATTTTAATTAAAAGTTCCTATCAGCGCACATCGCACAATACTGCACTCAGATCATGCCTGATGAGATGAAATCACATGCGAATTTTGTAAAAAATGCAGTTATAGTTGAAAAGCTAGATTTTGCGCGGTGCAGTGTGGTGGACTATTGGAAAACCTTATACGACATAAACACTATCAATATGAATTTTAGTTCATATCGTGGTTCTTTGTTTCAATAAACAATCCGCAAAATTATTTTATTCATGAAACCATTGTTAGTGTTCACATGTTCGTAACGAACGAGCCTGTAATTGAGAAATACGAGTATATCGCGCCGTGGGGTGCGCCAAAGTATTTATAAAATTGCAACTTAGATTATTGAAACTCCGAAATTTTTTCTTATAAAATTTAACATCATAATGATCGGTATTTAGAAGTAATCTTTGTTCATAATTATCATCACTTAGAATTATTTATGTTCATAATGTTGTTTTTCATACATCTTTTTAGTACTAACTTTTAAGTTTATATAATTTTTCACTATACTTATTTTATGCTATATACTCTAATGTTATATTTATTTTTATCAGTACTGGTTTTACGTATGAATTATTTTTGTTTAATTAAATATAAATCGTACTATTACTGTAAACACTAGTTACCTGCACAAATCAGGTTGTGGCAGAGTACTGTCTGTACTAAACGGGTTCCCTCTATCTGGCATAACTTTTTTTGTCCGGAACGCTTAGGACATAACAGACTTGGCACAATCTATTTTAGCATCATCACTTGGCGTAAATAACAGTATTTCGAACATTATTTTGTTCGAAACTATCTTGGCATATCATTATTTATGCCGAATGTTATAAGACAGAAATTGGATTTGCATATTTTTTTTGGGCATATAGCCACATGTTCGAAACTTGCAGTTTTCGTCAAGCTGAATTTGTTGCGAGGGTGAAAATTTCTGCAGTGAGCGAGCGAAGCGAGCGAACAAAACCTTCCGGGGCAGATCCGACTCGAATAGGTTAGGTTAGAAGACTAAGTAAGTAAGACTAGTCTTCGAGGTTATTTTTTTAGCAGCCTAGAAAGTACTCAGCTCAGTAACACAGTAAGTAACGTACAGTATATTACTACTACCTCGATTATATTGAGAGGTTGTATTGTAATTATTCCTTCTCTGTTATGCTAAAACAAACTATGCCTATACTTTTTATGCACATCCAGATTATGCCACATAATAAATAGGAGCATCGAAATTATGCTCGAATAATATTCGAACAACTCGAAATCTGCCACAACGAAATATGCTAAAGTTGAGTATGCCACAACAGTTTCTGCACAAAGCCCATTATGACTACATAGTTTATGTCATATAGAATAATTCATAAAAGAATTATACCACAACAGGGTGAACCTAATGGGAAAATGTTTATAAATAAACAATTTATATCAAATAACTTTATGGGTATAAATTAATCTACTTGACGACTTAAGGAGGATAAAATTTCGAAATAAAAATCGTTATGAACATTGTAGGTAGAAGTATAATTTTTAGTAAGAAAAAAAGTATGAGATAAAATTTTCGGAGTAATGATGATTATGAGTAAAAAAACAGTATAAGTAAAAATATTCGAAGAAAAAATTGTATAAGTGCCAATATGGACCCCGCGCCGAGGCGTTGGTGATGATAAGTATAAATTCAATGTGGGGAACTTATAACAGGGAAGTTGATGTAACATCTGCCAGCATAATATTATAATGAAACGTAAATTTACGCGATTAAGACCCGTTTGTCTTTAAAATATGAGTGATAATACTGATAATCGTGAAAGTATAAATCAATATAGTTATTGTATCAGACTTACCTACCGTAAATATAAATATCCTTATACCATCCGCCAGTAGTCGTAATGTGTTTCACGATGTGTCCATGACAACAAATTCTGATGAAAGTCAGCCATATTTGCAAGTTTTTTTTTCGGATTCTGCACTTGAATACTATTCGTAACAATTCGAATATTATAATATAAAATTCATTAAATAAAATTAATGCAATATGAAAATCCTCACCAAACACATATTTCACATTTCCAAATTGGAATAATATTGTTTATTACGTCAATATCGGAAAATTGCTAAAAGTTATTTCAGCAGCAGCAGAGAGATATTTCAGATATTTACACGGTACAGTTTCCGATAAATTCTGCCACTGTATTTTACGTAGGTATATTAAATAATTTAAATACAACTAGTTACTATGATCGTACAGTGTACGTACATACATTGCATCGCCTACTGCAATGGCTGTTAATTAAAATACAACACACGAAGTTTACATTTTCGCCTGATTAAATGAATTAGTAGTTGTTAATTAGATCGTTATGCTACGACATATGTATAAAACTAGCCTATTGCGGGATTATTACTGTGAAATAAATATCAGCTATGGTTTCGTCAAAATTGTGAAGTGAAATGAGCAAAATGTGATCTATACACGGTGTAATCGATAAGTGTTTACAGGCCATAATTCCGTAAATATGAGAGATATCAGAAAACTTTTAACTGATACCTATCAAAAGTACGTTACACAACGAGTAAAATTACACAAATAGCTTTTTTGAAATAAAATCAGAAATATCCCAAATATTAACTTCAAACCCTTCCATACATTTAGTAGTTAGGTAACCGTTCATTCAAAGACTAGTTTAATACGACCGAGGCATTTCACCGTTATCAAATGATTCATGATTTGTCTTATGTTAAACACTTACTCCACATCAATTAATTATCATTCTCAAGTATTTACAGTTTTCTGATATCTCTCATATTTACGGAATTATGGCCTGTAAACACTTATCGATTACACCCTGTATGTGTATAATACCCTCCTCACGAGTCTCGTTTAAAGTAGATCTTAGAAAAATACGATCAACAAGGTGTGTACTAGGGCTCGCGGTCGTGTCCGGGTTTCGTGTCAACGTTTCTCATACCCGTGTTCGTGTTACACGTACACGGGTTTCTGACCCGATTTACACGGGTAATTAAAGTCCGTGTAAATAATACCCGTCTGCACGGGTACACGGGTATTATTTACACGAACTTTAATTACCCGCGGGTTCGGGGACGTCCTTGACGAGAAGCCGTGTACGCATAGAAAGTCTGCTTTTTAAGGGTAACGTTATATACCGAAGGATGGGTCGTGAGACAAAAGAGCTATAGTACAAATGGATAGATAAGCGGAAGGCAAATTGTATCAAATAGACCTTATTGCGTAACAGATAGTCGAAATTTATAAAAACAAAAACAAGTTATATCGGCAGATTTTTTCTGAACACGTTTGTTTTGTAGTGTCGAACGAATCTGCAGGTTACATTCAATAATAGACCTTATTTACATTTGCTCAAATTATTTCGAATCCGTTCGGTTCGGTCTTAAGTACCCGGGTACCCGGGTAGCACGCGGTTTCGTGTAAACGGTATCCGTGTATTGGACACGGACACGGGTACCCGGCGGGTTCGTGTAATTCGGATTCTTAGTACCGTCGGGCTTAAGAACACGGGTATCCGGTTTTGCGGGTTACACGTGTACCGTGAGCCCTAGTGTGTACGCGTGAATCGAATTGCGTCATCCTTTTTACATATGCAAATATAAGAAAGTTTCAAACATATACAATAGTGAATACTAAATTAGATACCTCCTACAATATAAACAACTTTTAATGTTATATGACCTAGTTCTAAAACTAAATGTCAGGTGGAGATGGAGAGTTTAACCCCAAGACGAAATGAAATTTCTAAAGTAAACTTTCGTACCCAAGACAGATAGCGTAACGTGAAACTTAAGTTTTGCTTAACCCTTTTCCGAAAATAAAATTGCATCCGTCCTCCTCACATTTGCTAGTCCCGAATAACTATTCGTTACATATTATAGAAATATTATTTATTTATTTATTTAAACTTTATTGCACAATATAAAAGAGTACTTACAAATGGCGAACTTAACGCCTTAAGGCATTCTCTACCAGTCAACCATTGGGCTAAACAGAAAGCTTTGGTTTGGTGCAGGATTTAAACTTTTATGATATTGATTCTTTAATCAAGTCAATTATTATGTTATATAAATACAATACTTGAAATAACTAGTTACCTACTTTATCGTTTATATTTATTATACATGTATCGATTTTAATGACTTTTATTTTAGTACCTACCTTGTACGCTCCTGAATTTCACAATATAGGAATATGGGAATAGGCCTAATATCATTTTTTCAGCCTTCGTCGTAAAAGCGTCACTGCTTCGAGTAAATGGACACCGTCTGTAAATGGTGTTTTATGTACTACGACTAACATCATGAGCAATTACCTCGAGACACTACCTTCACTGCTTACGTCGATCTGTGTCTACATTATGTTGGACATTATAAGTACATAAAAATCTAGTGGCAGATACACAAAATACATAGATACCGCCGTAAGTGATCTTACAGGTTAAACTTTAAAAGTAATGTTTTATTATTTTCGCTGCCGTGATAGATTTATAGTACCTACGTGTTTTTCCTACATCATAATCGTATTATGCTTTTTCAATGATAGACTCTAAAATGTTCTAATAATCTAACGGGTATCCTGCGCTGCAAGGTAACACTAACAAGGTTGCTTATGCTCATTGCTCATGCTCTTAAGGCTGCTTGTGCTTCTTTATGATTCAAATAAGCCTTATTTCTATTAACAGGCACCAGGTAACGCACCCCATCTCTTGAAAAATCTCTTGTACTCAACAAATAATACCCTATACTAAATATTTAACTTTTTGCTTAGACAAACATAATAATGCAAAGAAATTAATAAGCTACAAAACAGATATTTCCAATATTTGTAACGAAGATATTATATTATAATAAAAATATTCTGTAAGTAAATGATAGTCTCGTACATATTATTCAGCCAATATTTTCACTTTCAGCACAATCCAAATAAATACAATAACCGACCAAAATATCATTTGTTGGAATCAGTTTATAATAAAAGTTCCTTCAAGTTCATGAAGGGACCACTTACTCGTATTATATAAACTGTTATACAAAAACAGAAAAATATTAATAACGTCGGTCGCTTGTCAATAAGTACGGGGGCGCCCACAACTTTTGCAATTAATACTTGCCCGTGGCTCTGAGCTGCGGTGAAAGTTCTGGCGACGGGGTACCGCGGCGCGGCCCGTTATTCTTGTACCGATAATTATAGCAATACATCGACGTCTTGCACATTTTGGAATTTGTGGTTTAAAAACTGAAAAAAGCAATTAATTTAAATTATTTATGTTTCAGTTCGTCGTGAACAAGCAAACTATTAAAACGACATTAAAATTTAATAACTGATAGTTATTCGTACCCAAGTCTATAAAAAATTGTCTAATAACTAGGGGTCGGAACTATGGGTGCAAAAACTTTAACAAAACTTCTCAAGTGGACTTGACATAGCACATACATAATATAGGTACATAGGTACATATTTACACACCCACACATTGTAAGTTGAAGATTCCGAGATAAGGAATAAACTTGGATACAGATTTTTCAATAATATTCGTATTTTTCTTGGCTAAAGTGTTCCCATAATTATGACAATTTTAAAGTTTTGCACCCATAGTTCTGATCCCTACTAATAACACATTTATTTAAAATACGTAATGAATCCAAGACTAAAATAAAACTATCACACTTAACCATCTAACTGGTAATTATATCTACAATACGAAACACTTTATCATAATAATCGTATCGTACCCCCGTCAAAATATTCTAAAGAGTTCACGCTTTCATGTCTGTATCGTGAGGTTCGCCGAGTCACTTTGAAGATACAAATTTTAATTGAATTTCAATCAAATTATTTATTCACTAAATAAGCTGCCAGCCCTTCAGAAATAATATTCATATTAGGGCTGCTACATTATTAATTTATCTAGTAAATGCGTGATGTTGGTGACATTGTCATTATAACGTTTGCAAACATCCGTTCACAAAGCAATAATAGTTACTTTTCCATTACCTACACTTTTTAGTTTATTTGTTGAGAAGTTTGAAGTTTTTATATTCGTTTAAAACCAAAAAATCAACTAAATTGTAAAACATTTTCATACATTATTTCACAAAATGTTTATTCCGCGGCATTGTGTGGGTTTGGGCAATACATCCCTTATGAAAATAAGGCCTGAAAAACTTTCAAATTAAAACGGTTTGTTTTATAACAATTGACCAAGTCGTTTTTGAGTTATTGAAAAAAATATCCCTAAATTTTAATTAATTAGCAACTTTAAATATTTTTAGATCGATTTGAGTTTTTTTTTGCAATAGTATTTGGTTGTTTATTTGTGAAAACTCTGAATGACTATAAAAGTCGAGTTTGTAGTAGTGACCCAATCAGACAATAAATAGGAAGTGCTACACTGAACGGTCAATTTATAACTCGCACTGTTAAGTTTTTTTGTGTAATAGCCGCGGAATTTCGCTATAATTGTCATGCATTTTCTGGCTGTTGTAATTTTGCTTCGCTAAAAAATCGGTATTTATTGTTGATTTCTTAAAGTTTTTGCAATACACTTTATATTGGTGGCAAACAAACACAGGGCCCGTCCTATGACACTACAGTTACTACTTATAGTAACCGTAGTGTATGGACGCTGGCAATAGGAAAAACAATATTTTTCACAATTGTCGCACCTGTCACCCAGGTGAAATAGTTAGGAGACTACGAAAAAGCACTGTAAGAATTTATATCGACAAGCTCTTAACCGATTGTTAAGTAAACTAGAACGATTACTTATTTATTTTGATACGATAGTATTATTTTCATCAATTATAAAATATAACACACACATGTATGTATACACAACGGCTGAAGGATAGGGGGTGTGATCCTCACTCCGGATCGTACCTGACGAAGCTTGTTGCGGATCCCATCATTGATGTGTATGAGATGAAGCCTGTTGCTGATTTATTTTGCGTTTGTTGCCCTCTGATGAAGCCTGTGTTGTAGATATGTTTCCGATGTTTAATGGTTAAGAAATTATTTTTGGTTTTAAAGGGCATAGCCGGGTTAATATGGCAAAACTGCCCTTAGCGAAAAAAATTATTTCCTTTTACTGGATTATTAACCTTTAAATATGTAGTGCTTTCACCGAAAATAAAGTCTCAAATCCTTCAGGTTAAGAAAAAAAACGCATAAAAAGAAATAATATTTTTATTTTTTTTTGGCCAAAGTACTTATCCGATTTCTTTGTAATTTGGATATGTTGTAAGCAACATTAAGATCTCTTTTTAGAAAAAATAAAATATTTATTTTAAGAAAAAAAAACAAAAAAAAATGATATAACAATTTTCTAAAAAAAAAAAAAAATAGGTACGAGATTGCGACAATTACCAAATTCGTATATTTTATGTAGAATTTAATAATCTTTAACATACATTTTTTTCAATTTCTACAATCGGGATTAACGATGTGAAAAATTCGAATTTGTGACATCCCATACATTATTTCAAACAAGATTTCACTTCTACGTATTACACTGTGAAGTTGTATTCCCAACAATTCCAATGCTTTTTGAATTTGGAACGCGACTTAAGGGTCGGATTCCCGATTTTGTCGTTTTAGACCTATTTTCGAACAAAGAATTTGTTAAGTAAATATAACTCTACAAACATATTTCTTACATGAGCTTATTCAGAAAGAAACCGTGCAGAGGCTCCAATTGATATTATATTTTATATTTACATGGATTTCCTAGAAATCGGCTCTAAATGTACCGAAAAATGAAAAAATTGCATATTTTTCGAACACGACGCAATGCATATTTTTCTTTTACGGGCATAAAATATTCATGTTAATTTAAAAGCCAGATAACTGACTTAGTGCATCAGGGCATATTCATATTTTTTCTCATAAAGACAACGGAGAAATTTAATCCTTAATTTAAAATTACGTATATTCTCCATACAAATGGCGACACGAGTCAAAATTCTCTTTTGACTCAGATGGCGCGAGCGCCTCCTCGAGGTCGGACGCACGCCAAATCGCTCCCGTTGACAGCTCTTTTTGACATTGAAAATGACATAAAATCATATACATACACGTCAAGGGATGCCAGTACTCAAAGTATCTTTAAATAAGTAGGGAAAATCAGAACGAAGAAATTCTTTCGAACCCCATCATTTATTTAAGTTTCTTGTTATTTTTATGACGGAACACAAGAAAACTATAACAACTGATTCTGAATAAAACTCAATACTACCGAACACGTATAAGTTACATTCGCAAAAACGATTAAAAATGAAAAAAGTTTACGGATACGATTTGGTGTAATGGAGTTTATTTTCTATACTCTGGCAATAAAATACGTCATTTGAAAACACATGTGACGGCTAGAAGTCAAAACGATAGAATGTCGATTTAGTTATAATAATAATAAGAAAGATAGAATATGTTTGTTATATTAGTAGGTATACAAATTCAAAGTGATACGAGTCTTTAATTAATGGTTGATTTGTGGAATAAAATCTGTGCTCATCGCCACTGCGATTTCTGCGGCCACGATTTCTTGGTACGTATAAGAAAGTATATGCCGCATCTTCTCAGTACATTCTATATTGAAAGTAAACTATTTTTGAAATAAAAATATGAAAACTGATAAACTCTAAATTTATTCGTATGACATTTAGAGTTTTAATACTAGTCGTTTATAGTATAGTGTACCATTTAGATTTTTATCCACTGAACTGAGACAATTTCTCTCATCTTCTGAGATGTTTCTTTTGGTAGATAAACGTTTGACATATTACTGGTTGTTTCAGAGTCTATATTAAGCAGGACGTAAAGAGTGAGTAAGTAATCCTTACAGTTGTGTACACAAATACCGTGTGGTGACGGCAGTAAGAATACATTTGTCACCACCCCAATTCTTCCCGCGGGTGTCACAAGAGTCGAAAAAGGGATTGAAGTGGCGATTTACATTTACCTCCTAATGCATCCACACGCATAAGTAATTACTTAGGGAAGTGGAACTGCCGATGAAGGCTAGAACGGAACTTCGGAATACTTTGGTGTTTTGTATGATGGATGTGTGTAACTGGTTATGCATTTTAAGCAATGAAGATGGTCGTGTAATGTCATGGTATTGTCAAATACCAGTTCTGATGGGGTGTTTCCTTAGGAACCTTAGGATTCTGTATTATCATTTAAACATCAAGCATTATCATTTATGCATTTTAATGTGAGTAGGTGGAACTGCTGATAAAGACCAGAACGGAACCCCTTAACGACACGTGTTTCACTTTTGGCAGATATTTCTGATTGATTGTGTATGTTATGGAGCAAGTTCTGGACAAAGACCAGTTTAGATGGTAGGTTCCTTAACCCTTAAGGAATTAAGGGAACTGATAAATGTAGAGTATTTATGTAAGCTACTCTTTAAAAGAGGTTTCATACTATTGTATCTTTTTAGGGTTCCGTAGTACACTAGGAACCCTTATAGTTTTGCTCTGTCTGTCTGTCCGCAGCATAGCACAGTGGCCGTTAGTACTAGAAATCTGCAATTTGGTACAGATATACATAATATTAATTATGCCGACAAAGTGGTAAAATAAAAAATAGAAAAAAAAAATCGGGTGCCTAACCTGGTGAAGTGTGAATGATTTTTTTATTTGCTGTAATCCTATAGTGTGCAGTGCATCGTTGAAGAGGTCTTTGAAAAAAATAAGAGATTTTCAAACAAAGTTTTTTTCTAAAGTCAATATTTTCAGAGATATCCGAAAAGTACGGAACCCTAGCATGAGCCGACATGCTCTTGGCCGGTTTTTTATTACCTCAGGAGCTGCTAATATACAGGTTGTTCTAATGTATAAAAAAAGGAGTGTGGATTACAAGATTTAATCATATCACGTCACCCGACCAGTCGCAGTCGTCGTCGTCAGTGGCAGAAGGGTAACGAAGGCTGTCATGAACTGCTCCTTGGTGAACCGAGGGAATTCCTGTTCTTAATAGTAACGCAAAAATGACGTAGGTACCTTGCATACATTTTAATGTTTTTATTTAACCTCGTGCCAACATTACGAGTAGGTACCTAGGATACATGTAGGTAAGAGGTAACTTTCGTGTTGCATTGAATGAATGAATGAACGAATGAATGACTTTGTTTGTGAATATGCATTGCATATTGCACAAACAAAGTACCTAATAATAACGTTGCTTTTTTTCGGTAGGTACTATGTTTTGATTATAGCACGAGCAAATACTCGTACACGTTTATGTGACGTAGGTAACTCCAAAAATGGTAAATTACAAACATATTCTTGTAAATTCGACATTCTATTGCGTATTTTATACATTGGTAAAAATAAATGTAAACAATTAGAGACTCAATTTATTGTTCATTTGAATGACAATGTCTAACTTCGTGTATAAGCTGTTTTTTTCTGGTAAGATAAGAGTGCAAAGGTGGGATTCAAATTTATTTTAATTTAGGAACTTGAAACTTTAGTATTAATAAGGTATTTTACAAGAGTACAAGAAAGGCCATAGTCGGATTTTCATAGTAAGTCAGCCTTTAAATCAACCAGACTCTAGTATTTTTTTGTGAGTACCTCTTATGGTGAAGAATATTTCTGCTGAGTATGAACGTCCTATCGGTGACAGTTTTTGACTTATGATTTTTTTTAGTTTTTTCTTTAATGTGTTGTATCTCAGGATGTATAAAAGCGAATTGCTTCAAATTTTGAAATAATGTTCTTTATTTAGATATGCATCGAATTTAAAAAAATGAATATCGATTGTCGTATAAAAAAAAGAAAAAAAAGACCAAAAAATTTTTCATATTTTTTTTTTGTGTACCTATGAAGTAGTGACACCTCTATTTTCTTTTTCTAATTATAGACCATACATTGGCCTACTAGTTGCCTAAGTATCAAAATTTTCCAAGCGGTACTTCTTACCAAAAATCGGCAATATGTGTGGTCAAGTTCTGCATTCAATCGGTGTTTTTCAATGTAGTATACAAACTCTTCATTTATAGTTGAGTTTTCTTATCAGGTTATCTTATTTAAGAGTAAATGCTAATGACAACTTAATGTCATCATGATGCAAGCTATTTATTTCATTATTAATCGGCCGTTTATTATTTTAACTAGCGTAATTCGATATTATTTATGAGATATTCATTAAAAATAATATATTTCTTGAATATATTACTATATACGCTAGTTGAAATGGTAAACGGCCGATTAATAATGAAATAAACAGCTTGCATCATGATGACATTAAGTTGTCATTAGCATTTACTCTTAAATAAGATAACCTGATAAGAAAACTCAAATATAAATGAAGAGTTTGTATACTACATTGAAAAACACCGATTGAATGCAGAACTTGACCACACATATTGCCGATTTTTGGTAAGAAGTACCGCTTGGAAAATTTTGATACTTAGGCAACTAGTAGGCCAATGTATGGTCTATAATTAGAAAAAGAAAATAGAGGTGTCACTACTTCATAGGTACACAAAAAAAAATATGAAAAATTTTTTGGTCTTTTTTTTTCTTTTTTTTATACGACAATCGATATTCATTTTTTTAAATTCGATGCATATCTAAATAAAGAACATTATTTCAAAATTTGAAGCAATTCGCTTTTATACATCCTGAGATACAACACATTAAAGAAAAAACTAAAAAAAATCATAAGTCAAAAACTGTCACCGATAGGACGTTCATACTCAGCAGAAATATTCTTCACCATAAGAGGTACTCACAAAAAAATACTAGAGTCTGGTTGATTTAAAGGCTGACTTACTATGAAAATCCGACTATGGCCTTTAATTTAATCATTTCTTAAAGGTTAAAAGGGGATTACAATTTTTATTGGGTTGAAGTTTAACTTAAAGCTATGATAGTTCCTATAAAAGTATTTTTATAACAAGGGGATGCAAAGTTACGATTGGAGACCTAAAACATTGTAGGAGATTTACTAAGTAAAATACGAAAAAAGCAAAAATATATCAGAGTGCAGGGAAATTTCATGATTGAGAGGGTTAAGTAGGGGTGTAGATTTTGTTTAAGGAGACTAAGGTAGACAATAAATTTAATGTAAATTACTAGCGCTAGAAAGATGGCATCTTTACAGAAGGATCATCATCATCATCATCATATCAGCCGAAAGACGTCCACTGCTGAAAATAGGCCTCCCCCAAAGATTGCCACAATGACCGGTCCTGCGCCACCCGCATCCAGCGGACTGCTGCGACCTTCACCAGGTCATCAGTCCACCTTGTGGGGGGCCTACCCACGCTACGCCTTCCGGTGCGTGGGCGCCACTCAAGAACCTTCCCGCCCCAACGGCCATCGGTTCTACGCGCAATGTGCCCCGCCCACTGCCACTTCTTTAGCGATTTGGAGAGCTATTTCGGTTAGTTTGGTTCTGCTGCGGATGGTCTCATTTTTAATCCGATCACGCAGAGACTTGGGTGACTTTGAGCCTTCTTATGAGACACATTGTAAGCGGCCACGTTTCAGTACCGTATGTCATCACTGGCAACACACACTGATTAAAGACTTTCGTCTTCAAACACTGCGGAATATTGGACGAAAATATGTGTCGTAGCTTCCCGAACGCTGCCCAACCGAGTCGGATTCGACGATTGACCTCTTTCTCGAAGTTGGACCTACCTAACTGAAGGTTACTTATATAATTATTTGTATACAAAATGAGAAACCATTTTATAAAATTTAAAGCCTAAAGTGGTTAAAAGGTAGTTGAAAGTTTGTATGGAAATAGTGTGATTTGAAAGATAGCGACTTGATACGTCGTATTCCAACTGCTGATAAAAAATAAGACAAATCGATTTCAGCGTTTTTATTTTAATATTTATCCCTTAACACTTTCGACGCCGGTGACAGTGTTCACCGTCAAACAAGTGTACAAAAAAAATGTCTTTAAACCGAAACTTTGTCTGAAGAGTATATTTTTAAGATAAAATTAAGGGGTGCCTGACGTGTCGCATAACGTCGATTGTCCTAAAATTTTTTGGCCGAGAATGTTTGGCATAGTGTTAAATGGCATACTACTCGTTTAGCCTACTTTATTTTGCGCATACACATTTAAAACACCTACACTATTATAAATATTAGATGTCATATACCAAAGAAAAACGTCCAGGAGACTAAGGTAGACAATAAATTTAGTGTAAATTACTAGCGCTAGAAAGATGGCATCTTTACAGAAGGTTCATCATCATCATCATCATATCAGCCGAAAGACGTCCACTGCTGAACATAGGCCTCCCCCAAAGATTGCCACAATGACCGGTCCTGCGCCACCCGCATCCAGCGGACTGCTGCGACCTTCACCAGGTCATCAGTCCACCTTGTGGGGGGCCTACCCACGCTACGCCTTCCGGTGCGTGGGCGCCACTCAAGAACCTTCCCGCCCCAACGGCCATCGGTTCTACGCGCAATGTGCCCCGCCCACTGCCACTTCTTTAGCGATTTGGAGAGCTATTTCGGTTAGTTTGGTTCTGCTGCGGATGGTCTCATTTTTAATCCGATCACGCAGAGACTTGGGTGACTTTGAGCCTTCTTATGAGACACATTGTAAGCGGCCACGTTTCAGTACCGTATGTCATCACTGGCAACACACACTGATTAAAGACTTTCGTCTTCAAACACTGCGGAATATTGGACGAAAATATGTGTCGTAGCTTCCCGAACGCTGCCCAACCGAGTCGGATTCGACGATTGACCTCTTTCTCGAAGTTGGACCTACCTAACTGAAGGTTACTTATATAATTATTTGTATACAAAATGAGAAACCATTTTATAAAATTTAAAGCCTAAAGTGGTTAAAAGGTAGTTGAAAGTTTGTATGGAAATAGTGTGATTTGAAAGATAGCGACTTGATACGTCGTATTCCAACTGCTGATAAAAAATAAGACAAATCGATTTCAGCGTTTTTATTTTAATATTTATCCCTTAACACTTTCGACGCCGGTGACAGTGTTCACCGTCAAACAAGTGTACAAAAAAAATGTCTTTAAACCGAAACTTTGTCTGAAGAGTATATTTTTAAGATAAAATTAAGGGGTGCCTGACGTGTCGCATAACGTCGATTGTCCTAAAATTTTTTGGCCGAGAATGTTTGGCATAGTGTTAAATGGCATACTACTCGTTTAGCCTACTTTATTTTGCGCATACACATTTAAAACACCTACACTATTATAAATATTAGATGTCATATACCAAAGAAAAACGTCCAAGATCACCTATGTCCGAGGTGGGGACCTCCCACCTCGGACATAGGTGATCTTGGACGTTTTTCTTTGGTATATGACATCTAATATTTATAATTTATATAGTATTAAGTAGTGTGACTACTGGAGAAAATTTAAAAGTACAAATCAAAATATTTAGTTAATAAATAATTTGATTTGTGTTTTCACAATATGTTCCACCTACACTATATTTATCCTAATATTGATTACTCGAACGTCGAATTACCTTAAGCTTAATAATCATAATGTTCATTGTTTCCTACTGCTCAAACAGTAAATTTTCTTTGCGTCTACAATTGTTATGTCCGAAATTTCTTTGAAAAAAGCATATTAACAATATGGTGAATGGTTTAAAATAATGTTCAAGTAATAAGCCAGGCTGTGTGGTGACGGCAGTAAGATGGCTGTGTGGTGACGGCAGTAAGAATACATTTATCACCACCGCAACTCCTCCTGCGGGTGTCGTAAGAGTCGACTAAGGGATTGAAGTGTCACTGACCATTATTTGATAAAAGATTGATGATGGGCAGCAGCGTCATCATAGTGGACACATTACTGTGATCGCCTATCCGCTTGCCCAGCGTGGCGATTATGGGCATTTACCTCCTATTGCGTCTATACGCATAGTTAATAGGAGAGGCCTACGTCCAGCAGTGGACTATCATAGGCTGATGATGATGATGATGATGATAAGCCAGGGTAAAACCGACTTGGAATGGTTAGGTTTCTAGGAAAGGCGGAGAGAAAGGCTTAGTCTATAAAATACTTAAGTATTTTTAATCAATTGTTTACCCATCCTCATTCTTGTAAACCCGAAAAAGGGGCGACGGGGGAGCGAAGCGCCCCACAAGGGGGGCTCGGGGGCTAAGCCCCCTGTATTAGAAAATAATGAATCTGTACCTCCCCTACTCTAACCTGGATAGGTTCGTTAGGTACCTTTTATCCCTTAGATCAGAAATAGAAGTCCCGCGCAGCGGGGCTTCGTCGACCGGTTCCTAGGTCTGATGTGATGACTAAAATTCTTTGGACAACAGGGTTGGGTGATTTAAGGGAGGGTTAAGTTTAAGGAAAATATTTTTTTAAAGGTCGTTCGTTTAAAGTAGTTAGTATTAGTACATTAAATAGTAGGACCATCACAATTATGCACAATTATTATTCGATACATACACATTAGACACGAAAATCATTAGGACAAACGATATTCAGGAACAACCAAGTTAGGATCAACAATTCCGGCAAAAAACGACAAAATACCTATATAATATATGTGCAACAATTTAGGCCATTAATTTTTCGGCGTAAAGTTGGTAGGCGACAAATTTTTCGAAATAAAAAAAATATGCCACCAATATAGACCCAAAATTAATTCCAACCTTTTTAGGGTTACGTGGTAAACGAGGAACCCTTATAGTTTCGCCATGTCCGTCTGTCCGTCTCTCCGTCTGTCTGTCCGCAGCATAGCTCATAGGCCGTTAGTTTAAGAAATTTGCAATTTGGTACAGGTATACCTCCATATCAGTCACACCGAAAAAGAGGTAGAATAAAATATATTAAAAAATATTCAGGCACCTTCCCTAAGTAAAGTCGGGATGTTTTTTTATTTTGATGTAATCTTATAGTATGGGGTATTGTTGAATAGGTCTATAAAAAAAATCGGGTTACAAAAGAGAGTTTTTTTTGTAAGTTAACGTTTTCGGAATTAACCGCTAGGTTTTCTTGCCCCAGGGTCCGCTGGATGCGGGTGACGCAGGATCGGTCATTGTGGCAATCTTTGGGAGAGGCCTTTGTTCAGCAGTGGACGTCTTTCGGCTGATATGATGATGATGATGATGGATGATGATGATGACATTACGATACAAGTGTGAAAAAAATAATGGTTGGCGATAAAATAAAACACGACTGAAAGGAGTGTTTTAAATCGACACGAGATTTTAGGGTTCCGTAGTAAACTAGGAACCCTTATAGTTTCGCTATGTCTGTCTGTCTATCTGTCTGTCTATCCGCAGCATAACTGAGTGACCGTTAGAATTAGAAATTTGCAACTGAAATGTGTACATATTAATCCAGCCGATAAATTGATAGAATAATATACAAGGTGATCCTGTTAACTATACGTATTGCAGCATTAGGAGGTAAATGCCCATAATCGCCAAGCTGGGCAAAAGGGTTGGCGATTGCAGTAATTTGTCCACTGTGACGATGCTGTGCTGCTGCTGCTCATCATCAATCTTCTATAAAGAAATAGTTATTTGTTATACAAGGGTGCAAAGTTGTATTTTACCCGCGAGCATGAAATTGAAACACGAGCAAGCGAAAGGATTCCATAGTTGAACCACGAGCGAAGCGAGTTGTTTTAAAATAGAAACCTGAGCGTAGCAAGTGTTTTAACTTAAGAGAAGTAAAATACGTTTGCACCCGTGTGTAACTTTTCCCCCACTATAGCGAGGAACAGGAGAAAGTTTCTGATTTGAATGAAAAAATTGAGGATATACTTCATGGTATCAGAAGTGCTGAACCACCACCAGTTTTCTTTTTTATCTTTTAATTTCCAAGTTTTGCCCATTCAAAGTTAAGAGTGGGGTCAAATTCCTGCTTGTACAAAATCCGACCTAATTTTTTTCTATAAGAAGTAACGAAATAATCATACGTCGCACTCCAGCGGGCAGTTTGGTGGCATGTCAATATGATAGATAAGGTTCACAAATACATCAATTCATTTTCAAATAAGCAGAAATATTTGTACGTAGTATTTGGTACCTAGTATTTATAATGTACAATTCTAAATATATTAGAAACTAAAGTAGTACGTTAGTAACGTATTATTTTTTAGTATTCATTCAATTTTAAATAAAAATACAATTGACTAGTATGTAAAATATTAAATTTACTTAAGTAGATATGTTATGCGAATATATTATTAATATTTTTTCCAAATTGCCGGCGGTCAACGGTCAATCAAGTGTGTTTTGGTTAACATTATTTGTAGTCTCAACCTCTTCGTTTTGAATTAGACTATTTATCATTTTTAATGTCGATTCCCCGGATTCGATTTTAAGACAATTTGTAGTTTCAGATATACTTGTTTTCCTTTAGGGTGCAGGCGTACTTTTGACAATTTGTTCATAGTCTTATTTATTACATTAAAGGAAGACTGCATTGGCAAATTCGAATTTTGCAAAAATTGTATGTTATTTTTTTATCTCGGAGAAATGTGTAATTGTGTATTATGAATAAACTTCACTTCCTCTTCTACGCAGGCTATAGCGAATACACGTTTTGATTCTTTTAAACGAATTCAAATAAACTGTTACAAATACTAAATACATTTTAATAAAGTTAAGATTTTTTTTTTGTAAACCTTACGTTGCCACGAAACTGCCCGCTAGAGTGCGACGTATGGAAATAATATTACTTTGTCAATATATTTTGTAAACGCAGTTAGAATTACGTGGTTAAATTTTTTCGGTTTATTAACAGGCATGGTGTATACATATACAGTCAATTTCAATCGCCTGGATTTAATTCAAAAATTTCTCATTGAATTCATAGGCATTTAAAAGTTTAAGGTCATATTCATTTTTCATTTATATTTTTCTATTACAAGTAGTTCCTCTAACACATTTATATTTATTTTACAAGATGAACACGGCAAGTAATTATTTCGTTACCTTTTATATAAAAAAAGTTATGCCTGTTTTTCCACAAGCACGAATTCAATGACCCCACTCTGAATTTTGAAAGGGCAAAACTTGGAAACTAAAGGATAAAAAAGAAAACTGATGGTGGTTAAGCACTTCTGCCACCATGAAGTATATCCTCAATATTTTTCATTCAAATCAGAAACCATGCAGCACACCCGATTTGTTGATTTCACCTGGAATGACCCTTTACTATTATTTCGTTCGGTTAGTTGGTCTTTCTTGAGTGAAGTCTTTTGATTTCTTATGATTTTTTAACACTTTTTTCCTAAGTTTTCAGCTTTGTTCAAATGGGGAACAAAAGAAATAAACGAACACTGACGTCGTCTATACCAAGAAATAAAATAAGGTATGTGCGTTACAACCCGCAAATGGTAGGTATATAAAGCTCTATTATTTCCATTTGCAGGTATAAGTATTATTTTTTTATAGGTATATAATATACACGGTGTTACGCGAGCATTGCGAAAGATTTTAACTATGCATTCTAGACATCAAAATAAACAAAAAATATTATGAGACCTAATAATGTCAATTTCACCAAAGGAATTTTTTTTTCTTTTTTTTTTAGGCCGATTTGAATACTTTTTAACATTTCCAGTACTTTTTATCATAACAACAATTTGTTTAAATTATTTATTTCAATTGTTTTTTTTTAGGTAGAGGTTATTTCGTCAAGTCTATTCGTATTTTTTGATTGTCAGGCAAAAGGTGTGGTAATATTAGAACACATTGTGGTAGCATTGTAATCCAAAAGAAGTTAAATGACGAGTTACCTCGAAAAACTTATTTCGAAAAAAGGTTGAAATCCAGGACATTTTATATAACATTAAAGACTCTAAATATGGTCAGGAATCCAGCATTAAAATCTTTCGGAATGCTGACGGTACACCGTGTACAGACAGGGTGGAAATTATTTTTGGGTCAGTGAGCAGCTACCAGATCCAGAGTAGCTACGCGAAAATGGTCTTATATGACCTTCCTCGATTTTAAATTAATGAAAATTGGCGTTTACTGATTTTGGTAAAAACATACAGGTTGCGAGAAAATTGTCATTTTTGATAAACTTTTTTTGATGCCAATCGATCCTGTTTCTGTTCAGGATCAAAAGCTTGTATGGGAGCAAAAAAAATGTCTCTCTCTCCTATTTAAGAGCTTTGCTCTTGTCGGTGTAGCTCAAAGCATGCTCTCCACATTCCTCGATCCCAAGCCATCTCTTTCAGGTTTTGATACGACGTGACTTTCACGTTCTCCTTGATTTGTTCAATGTAATTTCTCCTTGGTCTTCCTCTTCCACGCCTTCCTTCAATCTTCCCCTCCACTATGCATTTTATGAGATTGTCATGTCGTATCAGATGGCCCAACATCCTACCTCTTCTGTTCTTTATAATGTCCATCAATTGCCTCTTCTCCTTAACCTTGTCTAACATCTCCTCATTCGTCACTCTCCTCCAAAAAAAATGTAATGGCTAGAAAAGCCGCAAATCGAGATAATGATATATAGCTAATGTTTCCACACAGTATTATTGTCATTTAGCATAGGAGGACTAATTATCGTGACAGATGATGCAATTAAACTTTCACTTTTTTTCCATAGTAAATGTATAAAAACAGTTTTCTTGAAAATTTGGCTTTTTTATACATTGCTATAAGTTGACCCCTAAGAAACTATTGGTACTGGATGGCACGAATAAAATCGATTGACATAAAAAAATGAAGCGTGAAAAAAATATTTTTTAACATTCATACAATTTGTATGGGAATATTGGGAATTTTGAATCTCGATTTGCGGCTTTTCTAGCCGAAAACTTTTTTTTGGGTCTATACAAGCTTTTGATCCTGAAAATAGACAGGATCGATTTTTTTTCTAGCCGGTAGACGTGTCCCACTGCTGGGCAAATGCATCTCCCTCAGATCTCCACAGCTCCCGGTACGGTGCCAAGTCTGGCCAATTGTTGCCGAAGGCGTCCAAGTCGTGCTGCCATCTCCGCCTCGGCCTGCCTCGTCCCCGCCTAGTTTGCGGCATCCACTTGGTGGCTGTAATAACCCACCTTTCTGGATGCATGCGGTAGACGTGGCCGGCCCAATCCCACTTTAGCCTGGCAGTATTTTCACCACGTCAGCTATGCGTGTTTTGGAGCGCAGCATAGTGTTCCAGATCCATCTTCGTTACACCTAAAATGCTGCGCTCCATTGCTCGCTGCCAGACCTTCAATTTGGACGTATGACTTTCAGTGAGTGACCATGTTTGGGCACCGTAGGTTAGGACGGGCAGGATACACATGTCGACTAGTTTGCGCTTCAGTGACATTGGAAGGTCGCCCTTCATTAGCTCTTTCATGGACCAGTAGCTCTTCCAGGCATTTTGAACACGGCGTTAAACTTCCTTGCTGAAAGAGACTAGCTGGCCCAAGTAGATATACTCATCGACATAATGTATCGTCTGCCCGTCTACCTCGACCCTACGTTTCGTGCCGTTAGTCATCACCTGAGTCTTTGTGCGATTCATATGAAGTCCAACTTGAAGGCTTGCGTTATTCAGGTCTTGGAGCATTAACTGGATCGATAGGTATAAAAAAAAGTTTGTCAAATGTGACAATTTTTTTTCTTGCATCCTGTATGTTTTTTACAAAATCTGTAAACGCCAATTTTCATTAATTTAAAATCGAAGGAAGGTGTTCTAAGACCTTTTTCGCGTAGCTACTCTGGATCTGGTAGCTGTCCTCACTGACCCAAAAATAAGTTCAACCCTGTATGTGTGTAAACAATAGATAAGTGCGAAAAAATGGTCATTTTTGACAAACTTTTTTTTATGCCAATCGATTCTGTTTCTGTTCAAGATCAACAAAAAATCTACTTGGATTTTTCTCTACTCTTATAGTATGTTAAAAAGACGCGGAAGATGACCTAAAAAAAATGTACTTGGTTTTTGGCGGAATTACCCCTGAAGCCAGATCTCCTATTCTAGTAGTACTTACAGTTTGAGAGTAAATCGTCTATGACAGACGGCCATGACAAATCTATAAGGTTTCCGTTTTTAACCGACTTCAAAAAGGAGGAGGTTTACAATTCGTCGAAATCTTTTTTTTTTTTTATGTATGTTCCCCGATTACTCGAAGACGCGTGAACCGATTTGAAATATTCTTTTTTTGTTTGAAAGGGTATACCTTCTAGTTGGTCCCATTGTCACCGAATCCAGATCTGATGATGGGATCCTGGAGAAATCGAGAGAACTCTTCAAATGTTGTAGGCACACATGACATTTTTCATTTATTTTCGAAGACTAATCAAGTATTTGCATCTAGTCATGAACATCTTAAGTTGGTGATCTGATGATGGAAGGTACAACTCTTTAGCAATTAGGAGTTGGGGGATAATTCTTTAAATATAACATATTTCATATATTTTGGAGGCTATTCGAGTATTTGCCTTTAGGTGGTCATAGTCTCATGTTGGTGAGCTGATGATGAAAGAAATAACTCCTTAACGATTAGGGGTTGGAGGATCATTCTTTGTATATAACAAATGTCATACATTTTCGAGATCTATTCAAGTGTTTGCTTAGTAGTTATGTCATGTCGGTTAGCGGTTAGTGATTCTTTAAATAATATTGGCATGCTAAGTCTGTTACCTTTGAAATTGTTTTTGTATTCATATAAGTTCGCCAGTTCAGGTTTTATGGCCTACTACAGTGCAGTACATTCTAATTATAAGTATTTAGAGCATACTGAATAACGATTTTATATTTACACTACTAAAAAGCAAAAAATAAAATATTTTAAAAATAAAAATAAAACCGCCTTCAAAGATTCGCCCGAACTAAAAAGTTAAAAATAATTTTGGTTCCTACTTCTTAAGATTTCCTACCCAAACCTTTAAACCTTTTACCCTATTCATTGAAATAAAACATTATGGCTAGGTACCCTACAGATTTCTTAGAAGTCGGTGCCAAGCCAAATATGTTCACTTCGCGAGAACTTATATGTATTTGATAGAGCTTTGTAACTTATTACTGTCACTCCGGTTATGCTTTCATGAAAATGACTGAGGCAGCCCATTCTGTTGATAAAAGCGTAATCGGAGTGACAGTAAGTTACAAAGCTCTATCTAATATATACCTATGAACGTATTCGGCTTGGCACCGACTTCTAAGAAATCTGTAGGGTACCTAGCCATAATGTTTTATTTCAATGAATAGGGTAAAAGGTTTAAAGGTTTGGGTAGGAAATCTTAAGAAGTAGGAACCAAAATTATTTTTAACTTTTTAGTTCGGGCGAATCTTTGAAGGCGGTTTTATTTTTATTTTTAAAATATTTTATTGTCATTTTGGCTACATTATGGACACTTTAAATCGTCCTATTAAATTTTTTAAATGAATTATAGAATTAATGGACGATTTATTGTTTTAGAGCAAGCGATCCTACTAATGAAACGCAGTCAACGAGTCTACCCCATTAAATGGGGCAACGGAATTCCTCTGGCAAATGAAACCGCCTCAGACAATGTGTAAGGACACAGCTTTCTGCTAGTCATCGATTTCTAAGAATGAACCGAACAAAAGTACAATAAGATGTAATAATAATCATACAGTATATTATGATCATCCTCCAGCTCCTCATCAAACCCGCACTATTACACCATACAGTAGTTTTGTCACCAAAGGCATACTAAACTTCAGCTCAATTGGGCCTATAGATACCTTTAAAATTCTTCATCAGGTCCGGTTCATCTATTGTATTGTTATCTAAGTTAAGTAAGCATACTTCTCCTCTCACCACAATTGGCCCACCAAAATCTGGTTCAATTAATCGTTGCAATATTTGTAAGCATACGTACATAACGTAGGCACAGCTACAAAAGTCGGTATGTGATTTTTTTTGGTTTTTGGATTTTAACGCCATTTTGAACCTTTCTAGAAGACTATCTATGTATAATAGTTCAGGATTTATGAAATTTATCATCATATCATCATCATCAGCCTATGATAGTCTACTGCTGGACTTAGGCCTCTCCTTTTAATTACGCGTGTGGACGCATAAGGAAGCAAATGCCCATAATCGCCACGCTGGGCAAGCGGATTGGCGATCGCAGTAATGTGTCCACTATGATGACGCTGCTGCCCATCATCAATCTTTTATCAAATAATGGTCAGTGACACTTCAATCCTTTAGTCGACTCTTACGACACCCGCAGGAGGAGTTGGGGTGGTGACAAATGTATTCTTATTGCCGTCACCACACGGCCAATGAATTTTAGCTATGTGATATCATACATTAGCGGGTTGGATTCCCGATTCGAATGTAGCGGGTTCGATTCCCGGTTTAACCATGAAATAATTCAAAATGCAATTCAACTTGTTTTTGTAAATCGAAATAATGTCTTCTTTCAGTAAGATGTTCATTTACAATAATTAAGGTATTTTTTCTCCGACCTCGCGATATTTTTTTTTCATACAATTGTTTTTCAAAAAAAAAAATGAATGCTGTTTTATTTAGTTTTAAAAATAAAAGGAATCTTCTTTCAGTAAAATATGCTGAGGTCAGTGCGGCTAAGTCCGGCATATTTTATTTTGAAGGAAAGTCCGTCATATGCGTCTTATACTGTTCAATTAGGATCGGAAATCAGTTGGTGGACGGACTTTCCTGATAGACGGTCTTACCCGCATTGACCTTATCTATGATATTTAAGGTACTTTCCCTCCATGTGGCATCGCCGTGGGACGCCCTGTATGGTCAGTACATACGAGTACAGGCTGCTCGCGAGCATTGCGAGTTACGACATATTTTAATGCTGTATTCCTAGCCATATTTAGAGTCTTTAATGTTATATGAAATTTCCTGGATTCGGCATGGATTAGACATAATCAACCCTTTTTCGAATAAGTTCGAGTTGTGATAATACTGATAATAAATACTCAAATATTTAATGCCCTCGCTGGGATTTGAACCCGGATCTTCCAGCATCGTAAGCACATTCACTACTAAGTAGGCTACGGAGAAGGCTGACTAATAATATAACTTATCTGACTCTTTTATTATAGGAACCAGGAGCTGCCAGAGGAAGAGCATGAATTTATTATAGAGAAAGGTACTAGTCATGTAAATAGTCCAATTACAGGGCGACGGATAATTAATGTACAATATTTTCTGGATCAATTAGCTAAGATCAATGATCATGGCCCATAATTTGGATGTATTTTTTCTTATATGAAAATTAAATCTGAAAAATGAAAGGGATTGCACTCGAAATTCAATTTTCGGTGTGAAATGTGCAAGAGAAATTTAATGTCAGTTCTGATGAACGCTCAGCGATGATAGTATGGATGTAAACCATAAAGATGTTTCAGCTATGATGTCTATGGGATCAGAATTTTCTCATTAGGAAGTGCTTACTTCTAAATTTAAAATGCCTGGCCTTACTCCTAAATTATATTTGGCAACTCAAAACACAGTTTGAGAGTGGTGAGAAAGAGTAGCAGCATATTGTATTTCCAATGCCGCCAAAAAAAACAGACTGCAATAATATCTCAACGAAATGTTATTTTTTTAAGTAGGTAGTAACACTACGATGTACCTATATAAAGTTAAATATTTGATCCCATATACCACAGAAAAAATATCGATGCTTACCAACGCCAGAGGTGGAATTTGAACCCAACGTCCTCAGCTTTCGTGGCTGATGCTTAAACCACTGGAGTGGCCGAGTGCGGCTCCAAATCCCACCTCTGGCGTTGGTAAATTTCGATATTGTTAATTTAGTACCTATATTATGACATCAAATATTTAAATTAGTGAATGTCATAATTTTTTTAGGATCTACTTTTTTCTTATAACTGTAATTCTTCAATTTACAGTTGTAATTGTGTATAATAAATAATAAAAGTCTTAATGTTTTACCTATGTGCATTTTTATTTTTATAATTAATGCAATTTAATTTAGTAAAATAAGCTGCCTAAAACCTGATAACTGCTGGTAAGTCACATAATAATTATACAGATGTAATGCATAACTCCATTCGTTTGGCTTTTCATGGAAACTACTTCACCAAACATTACACCGAAGCGAATTCTGTAAATGTCAAATTAGTATGGACTCGCAAATGTGCGTCGTTGGCACTGTGCATGTGCAATCGTTGGTGGACTCTTGTGCGTTTGACGCACACAGCAGTGGGAGAGTTGAATGTCTACGCTTCATAAAAGCTGGTGGTAGTGAATACTTAGGGCCTATATTCAACAGTATCGTGTTCCGATCAGAAAAAATAGTTTTTTTTTTATTATAGTGGACTAATGGCTTGCCTTACAACCAGTTGGTCAAACAGGCATACTCTCGAACCAAGTCAATTTTGTTCTTCCGCGGATTATTTTCTCTTACTATTTCCTAATCAGAATACGATGCTGTACAGTCGCCATCTGATATAGCAGAGCGGCCAGGGTACTCATAAATATCTGAGCAGGCCTCTATTGGCATGCTCAGATATTTTTGAGTGCCGTGGTAGCTCGGATATATCTGATGGTGACTGTAACAAATTGATTGATCTGTATTGAAAATCCATTTTCAGTACAGATTTTTGCCGCACTAGTGCGAGAACTATTATATACCTATAAAAATATTTTTCATCACACTTGCTGTCTAAGCGCGCCATTGCTTGCGCGCGTAGCTGGAGTAATAGATAAGTGAAATTCCCTAGGGAGTAATAGAAATGCCAGTACGTCATTTAATAATATTATGTCTTAAAACTTATTTTTTGGTTGGCAAGTGTGATGAAAAACATTGTATGCATCACGGTCGGTAAGCGGAATACTAATTCGAGTCATAAAAGCCCTCCGCCTAATAGCGTCGGGCTTCTAACACTCTCGTTAGTAATTCCGTACTTAGCTCCCTTGATGCACAATGTACTATTACACGCATTGGTTACAAGCCCGATATATTAAATCTGTCTTTTGCATTGCATTGAGACGACTCGAAAAGACAAGGATAGTCTTATAAAATCTATCCCTCTCTATCTTTTTACCATCTAGTACGTTGACAAGTGTAATTTTTCAAAAGAGGTAGTGATAAATTACAAACTCGGCCGCTTTCATAAAAAAAAATCACCAAGGTTCAATGACCCCGCTCGGTAAAATGAGGTAGTGTGCGTGAAGTGCGCGTGTGTGCGAAATGGGGAAATTTGACAGAATCTGTAAAATTTCCCACATCTATCCGACCCTTAATGTGCTGAGTGCGGCCCTTCATGAAATCCGTGGCTGTATGCGGCTAGGGCTAAGGCATTAAGAGGATTTAAAAAAACAAAAAGGGCGGAAGGGAGAATTGTAAGAACTTTATTTTATAACGAATGTTATATACATATATATAATATAATATACAGGGTGATTCTTGAGTCATGAGCAGGAGTCAACAGGGTACTAGGGACGGTTACGGTGAGCAACTTTTACTTCGGAGACAACCAAGAAATTGCATAAAAAATCTCTTAATTATGAGTTAATTGATACTTAACTATCAATTAAGGATCTATTAACTCATAATTAAGAGTATTTTTTTGGATATTTTTTGGCTATCGCCGTAGTGAATGTTGATCATCATGACCGTCCGTAGTAGCCTGTTCACTCCTGCTCATGACCCAAGAATCACCCTGTATATATATTACATATATGTATTTTTTTTTTGACGTGACAACGTCTTATAAATTGGTTTGCCGGGTGACACTTCAAGAAACTGCGTTACGCTCCGCTCACGTTATGCGCTCACAATGAGAGCGAGTGAGAGGCACGCGTCCCTTCCACTCGGGCATGGTTAGCCCGCCTAAGAGATTTTACCACTCAAAGTCGTTGTCACGTAAAACTTTCGCCCGTATACCGACTTTACAGGCAACCAATTATTTTTTTTTTTTTTTTAACAAATTTATTTTCAAAACTACAATTTATGTACATAGATTAAATCTAACTAATCTACTTAACCTAACCTATATCTAAGATTGGCCCTTGTGGCATTGTACCGAGGATGCTGGCGGCATTTCCTCGCTGTATCGCAATACTGATGCGTTGTGCGAGGAAGTCGCCAGCTCTTCGGTCTTTAGTTACATCAACCAGACGTTTCGCGATCTCAGCAAACAATTTGCGTGCGCTGGAGCCCCAAGAACAATATATATGTATTGTTATATATATTTTTTCGGAAAAAGTTTTTTTAAAGCTTCATTTTTATTTAAAGAAGGAACAGACATCTTGAAATCGATATTCGTTAACATTCGTTATAAAATAAAGTTCTTACAATTCTCCCTTCCCGCCTTTTTGTTTTTTTTTATCCTCTTAATGCCTTAGCCCTAGCCGCATACAGCCACGGATTTCATGAAGGCCCGCACTCAGCACAATAAGTCGCGTGCCAAATTCAAAAAGCATTGGAATTGTTGGGAATACAACTTCACAGTGTAATAACTACGTAGAAGTTAAATCTTGTTTGAAATAATGTATGGGATGTCACAAATTCGAATTTTTCACATCGTTAATCCCGATTTTAGAAATTGGAAACAACATATCCAAATTACAAAGAAATCGGATAAGAACTTTGGCCAAAAAAAAATAAAAATGTTATTTCTTTTTATGCGTTTTTTTTCTTAACCTGAAGGATTTGAGACTTTATTTTCGGTGAAAGCACTACATATTTAAAGTTTAATAATCCAGTAAAAGGAAATATTTTTTTTCGCTAAGGGCAGTTTTGCCATATTAACCCGGCTATGCCCTTTATGTAAACTTATGATTGTATGAAATTAAATGATTTAATAAAACACATATACTTAATAAAAAATAAAATACTAAATAAAATACATATACTTTCTCGGCAATCGTAATGTTTTGCTAACCCTATTTGGCACCCACGGGAGCGCGAATCAATGCTATAATGAGATCCTTTGGTGTCGGTTCCCATCAGTTTGCTTTTCATTATCCGTTATTATAACGAGCTGTGATCCTTTCATGTTAAAGAGCACGCGTGATTGAAAATATAATTTTATCACTAATGAATGTTATTCTAATTAAAGACATAGCCTTACATTTCGTATGTACCTATGATTAATTTGCAAGTATACCTAGGCAGTTTCATAAATATATTTTTTTGTGAATACACTTAACTATATTAAAAAAACATATCACAATCATTACAAATATACGAGTTACAGTGCACTTGGTTATATTATGTAAGTTTACATAAATACTTACGGATAATATCATATCCGTACCATGCCGTGTGGTGACGCCAGTAAGAATACGTTGTCACCACCCCAACTCCTCCTGCGGGTGTCGTAAGAGTCGGCTGAGGGATTGAAGTGTCACTGACCATTATTTGATTAAAGATTGATGGTGGGCAGCAGCTTGCCCAGCGTGGCAATTACCTCCTAATGCGTCTATACGCATAGTTAATAGGAGAGGCCTACGTCCAACAGTTGACTATCATAGGCTGATGGTGTGGTGGTGGTGTGTGGTGTACCATATATTATGTATGTACAGTTGCCATCGGACATATATATCGGAGCGGGCAGAGTGGTCACAAACATTAGAGCTGAGGGGCTACCACGATTTACTAATGCGATTCAGTTTAGGACCTACACTATATCGTGATGTGTCAGTTCCGTAAAATTATCAAAAACTGAAAAGCCGAACTTAAACTGAATGGCATTTAATAGTAGATTGTGTCACAAGGGATCAAAATGGTATATTTCCGGCGTGGGCGTATATTGAATCCTGAATGGAGCGACGGATTCCACAATTAAATCCCGGCCGTAGGGAGGGATTCTAAAGTGGAATCCTAAGCGTAATGAAGGATTCAAGCGTTAAGGCCCAAGATGAAATAATTTTGATACCATGTGACACATATTGCTTGTCACACCACCTATGAGAAAAATATAAGATACATCACATATAAATAACAATAATATTAATGAAAATAATCGATTCTGATTCGATTATTTTCATATTTCATTGTAATTTTTTAGGCTGGCAATAGAAAGTCCTTGAACAGAAAAGTGCCACTTTGATCCCTCCTAGCAGGGAAGAAAAGACCCGTATTCGAAAAGGTGATGTGAAAAAGATCATGATAGCCCCCCAGGCATCGATTGTCATTACGTTAGAGATTGAGACATGTTTAGATATCTGTGAGCACTGTGGCTGCTACAGCATTTCTGATGGCGACGATACTAGCAAAACCGTTCCGGTTAATATAATTTCATGTCACGCGTGGCCCAATTTTGTAATAGTTCCAAGTTATTCAATAACTATGCGTAATGTTTTGTACAGAAGTTGGAAAACAAACTTGGGGTTCGATTTGGGGTCAGAACGGTCAGGGACGCATTAGTTCTTCTGCTGTTTATTTCAGCCGTTCATTAACAAAACTTTAAAGTTATGGGTTTATTCTCTAAGTACAACAAAAACAATAATCTAGTTGCAGACCATTAAGAATTGCACGGCCTATCCGAATACTTTTCGGTTTTTTGGTATAGCGAAAGAGTTGGTGCTGCCATCTACAGAAGTTTTTGTGAAACATGAATCAAATTATTTTATTAAATATTTTGGTTTGTATATTGATTGTCTTTAAGAGTATGTTAAAAGGAGCCTAGCCTTGTAAGAGATTGCATTTACTCAAGAAATTTGACGGGTGGTTGCTAAGACAGAGTGGCTAAGCAGTACAGGCATCAGCCGCAAAAGCTGAGTACGTGAGTTCCATCTTTACCTCGGACGTTGGTTATCTTGGTCTTTGATATATGAAATCTAATATTTATAATTTATAGCGTCTATAATAAATATATAGGTACCTACCTAATTATACTATAATTAATGGGATGATAATAATTAGTAGCATTATAATTTATAGTATCCAGAATACTATAAAAATAAAATACTTAACGTATACTTTCTCGGCAATCGTAATGTTTTGCTAACCTAATATTAAATTGATTTGTGTGTCACAAAAACTTCTAGATCTTTACTAATTAAGTCGTTTGGAGGAACTCTTCACAAGTAAAGTCCTGCCCCAGTCTCTGCCATTCTTTGCGATCCTGCGCTACCTCCTGACATTGCTGTTCTTTTGCGACGTTGTTGGTGACGTCGTCCAACCACCACTTTGTGGGACGGTCGCCTTTTCTTTTTCCATTATCCATTTCCAAAGTTTACGTGATAAATACAAAGTCTAATTTCAAGAATATTCGAACGGTTGTTTGTGTTTAAATATAAATTTAAATAGATTTCTACTCTACTATAGTATGACTAAACACAAAAATTTCGTTGTCATGTTATTATTATTAGTTATTACAGAGCTTCGATACACACAGAAGTTACGCAAAGTTCAATTTCACTTTTTGTAATTTTATTATATTTCAATGGCGTAAAAATACTTAACTAGTATCCAATACGATAAAATAGCATTGCCTACGTCTATACAAGATTCATTACGTATATACAGGGTGGTCCAAACCTTGACGTCAAAAATTTTTTTTTAGATTCCTCACGTCATGAGCCATCAGAATATACCCCATGTATGTTAGCCGATTTTTTGTAGTTATGAATTTTTGAATTTTTTTTATTGAGAAATTCTGGAATGAAGAAATTTATTAATAAATAAAATACTATTGGGTTTTTTAAGTAGTTTCTTTTTGTAAAAGTATTACTACAAATAAAGCATTTACTGACAAAAAAATTAGCGTCCTCACTTTGATACAAGTAGGATAATAACATACCAAATTCAAAATTTTACGCTTATAACGCATCAAAATAGCATTAATGTACGTAAATAAAACAATAAAACATACCCCAAGGAATTTTCATATTCTAAAGACCGCCCTAGACCTTAAACCTTCGTAAAAGCAAAAAAAAAGTGATACTTAATGATGAGGATTTTTCGGAGTAGTCTGTCAAATAAAAATAAAAAAACTTAAAATTTTAAAGTAGTAAAAAATGACTTGAATAACTACACAAATTGAGTTTTCGTGGTATTTTCTGAAAAAAAAAAACGCTAAAAACGAATCAATCGTTTTTAGCGTAAAATTTTGAATTTGGTATGTTATTATCCTACTTGTATCAAAGTGAGGACGCTAATTTTTTTGTCAGTAAATGCTTTATTTGTAGTTATACTTTTACAAAAAGAAACTACTTAAAAAACCCAATAGTATTTTTTTTATTAATAAATTTCTTCATTCCAGAATTTCTCAATAAAAAAATTCAAAAATTCATAACTCGAAAACTACAAAAAATCGGCTAACATACATGGGGTATATTCTGATGGCTCATGACGTGAGGAATCTAAAAAAAATTTTTTGACGTCAAGGTTTGGACCACCCTGTATACTTCGATGATTACGAACAAGCATACAGTCATCTTGGTGTAAAGTTGTGAAGTAGCTTGTACCCTATCGTGTGGATACTGGCAACTCCAGAGGTGATATATTCATAACATCAACTTCAATTGATCACATTCGAGTTCATTTGAACAGTTTATGTAACAAAGATTGGACGACAAATTCGGTTCACTCCATAGCGTTTAATTCCCTGAATGTCTACTCGCCATACGTCCATTCCCTGAACGTCTAGTGTCCACAAGTTTATTTCCCTGAATGTCTAGTCGTCATATGTCAATTCCTTTAATGTCTAGTATCCGTAGCGTCTAATTCCGCGAATGTCTAGTTGCCATACGTCAATCCCCCAAAAGTCTAGTACTCTAGACACCATATAGCTGTAAATGGTCGCAAATTGACACTCGTATATAAATATAAATACGTAAAACGAACACATCGATATAACCGACACTGAGATAGCCGTCACCTCATAAGTATATATCTCTCGAAGGAACATAAATATTAAGAGGCTACTTGGCTTGACTATGTAAGTATGTAGTTTCATTGTGAAGGACTAAACGTAGAAGCCTGAAATTTGGAATAGGTAGCTCCAGTTTCGGTAGACGATCAGGAAAATAGACATTCGTGGAACAAGACTACCAGGAAAATAGATATTCGTGGAACTAGACGGTTAGGAAAATAGACATTCGTGGAACTAGACGACCAGGAAAATAGACTTTCGTGGAAACAGACATTTAGAGAATTAGACTTCATGGACCGAACCGGACAAATTTAAATAATAGGCCGACTTAATATTTTTATGAAATATATTAAATAAGCACTGAAACACCAACGTATTTTTTTTCCTATAATCTCAACTAATGAAATGACTACTGCCTTCAGGGTATATTCATTAACTAGTCAAGAAACTTTAAATGAACTAGCCTGTGCGGTTCCGCTGGTTGCCAACCTTTTCAAAACTTTGGCTTTTATCAAATCAACTAAGTTTTTTACAGTTAATGGATACCCTGAGACTTATTTAAAATTGAAAAAAATCTGGCAGTAATTATGAAAAATTTCGGTTATTAAGAACGAATATTCTTTTTAAACTGAGCAGCTCTCTCTAGTATAGGTAGAACTGAGAGCAATTTTTAGAATTGTTATAATCGGAGTGCTTTATTTTTAACGCCCGGTATGACATAATATGTTTACTTTTAAAAACATCATTATTCAAGAATGAAAACCTTTTTTTTAGTACAGGTGGTGCCTTTTTTAGGCTCTAGTGCGAGAAGTGGGTCATTTTACGTCAGGTACAAAACTTCGGAGGGCCATCTGTACTAAAAAACGTCGTACTAGACACGTGCAAAAATGAAATTCGTAACTCGTGTCGATTTAAAACATCGCCACTCGTTTCGAATTTAATGTTTTTCGCACTTGTGTCGTAATGTTCTATTCCAGTACCATGAACTACAATCTCTCAGAAATACTTATTCTACTGTTAAATGAGGTTTGCCATATGGTATGCAATAAAAACAGAATTTTGTATCATGCATATATTGCATATGCGATACGTAAAGCTTTCCGGCCCAGAGTAGGAACTATTCGGTGCAGATGTGCTAAACAAAGTTACCTAATTACCCAACTTTCTCCTATCCACGATGTGGGTTTGACACGTACGCCGTTAACATTATGTTGTGTATGTTTTAAGGTAAAATGTAGTTTTGAATATGATTAATCCCAAATATCTAACTATCGTAACAAACCAGTTGTTTGTTCTTTTACAACTAAATTACCGCTCTGCCTCAGTGGGAACCAATTTTCACCAGGTAGTTTACCATATATTTCTATCTGTTAACTTAATGTTAAAAATTGAGTCCAAGTGCGACAGTTTTGCAAGAAGGCTAAAGTTTATTCCCATGGATACATACTAGATACAAACTTTATTTATTTTTACAATACAAAAGCAATAGAAATTTTGATTACAATTTTGGGCGCCGTTAAATTGTTGCTATGACTTTTTTCTCGCAAAAATGCCCAGCTTGCGATCAATCTGCAGCCAACAAAAATAATGATTCTAAAAAGTCCAATGTGAATTATTCTTATTATGAGAATCAAATATGTATGCTACTTTAATTATCCTTTTTCTCTACAAACAACACAACATTTATCACAGTTTTCAGTCTCATTTAAGCACAAGCCATAATCATAAAAGATATATTATATTATTATGTTTATTTTATTATTTATGACTTCCTACCAACACGCTAGATATATTTTAATATCATTTAATGCAATTTCCAGACGGATGATTCGCTCCGGTAATATTAGCGCATGTCGTATATTGCTTGTGCCACGTCTACAACGACATATTTGGTTATTATTCGAAATGAAGTACCTACTCATTTTTACTCAGTGTATTTACTGAGTTGTATTGTAAAATTCTAGGATAATTAATATTACCCTGTACAGTCAATGAAAAATGTGGCTTTTCGACTTTATTTATTGGTAATAAAGTCGAACAATATAATTTGTAGACCACATTTTTTTGGGAATGGAGACCTAGGCTAAACATGTCGCGCATAGTGACTAGTAGGCTTATGATGGTACCGTATCTAATCGTTTGTCGGCGTTGCTGTTACGTTCTAACAAGTATGCAAGTGTGAAAGGGACGCGTAGCGCGATAAATAGATAAAACGGGACCATCATAAACCACCAGGTATATACACGTCAGTCATAACCATTTCAATATACCTAGTTATAATACATAACAATGCATGAAAACTTTATACAAATCAACCTAGTTAGAATTCTACAGAAAACTACTTAAACAAGGCTCGCGTTGTGGAAACTGATGATGGCTTCATCATCAAACAGTCAATATATTTGCATTACTTGGGATAGGTAACATTAGTACAAAATGGGTATTAGGCCCTGGTTTTTCTGGCCGGCGACCGATGACCGACGCGTGCGTGTCCGCCGCCGATGACATTCGAATGTTTGAGGGTGGATTCTCTGAAACGTCGCCGGCAGCGGGTAACCGACGACGTTTCAGAGAATCCACTCTTAAACATTCGCGAACAAAACATTTGAACGTCGTGCCGGACACGCACGCGTCGGTTGTCGGTCGCCGGCCAGAAAAACCAGAGCCTTAGCGTTCCAAGTAACGTGTCAAAACTAACGGAAATAAACTTGATTTATAGTGTATAAAATATCCGCAGTACAACAGTTTCTTCCAATTAGTTACTTAAATTTATATATTTTAAGTTGAATACCATTTAGACCAGTTGATATGATAGGTCATTTTCTATTTAAAGAAGTTTATACTCAAAAAAAGTACCTATACCAGATGAGGATGATGAGACGGACAGCTCCGTAGACGATTTGCGATTTAGACCCCAAAGTAGTCATGTACGTTTTAGAATTATACGTACAGAATATTATAAGTACCTACAGGGTTAAAATATTATACGCAGTACGCGCCGGGCTTTAACCGAGGGCGCTCCGTACGAGGACCCTCTTAATGGGACAAAGCATATCGAGCAATAATCGACTTAAATTCATGACTACTTATTTACAAATATTTATTTATTTATAAATATGTAGGTAACAACACAATAAAGCTTAATTGAACTAGCTTTAAAGTAATAAATGATTTATTAATTATTCATATTTTAAAATGGGCAGGGTCAATGTGAGATTTTCTATCTGCTGTTATGTGTAGACATAGCTTTAACTCACTACGTTGCCACAGCGAGTGATAATTTCCTAGCAGGAAAAGTATGAGTATATCGAGTTTTCTTTGATACAGACATACTGGTAATGGAGGCATGAAAGGGGCTTAGTGAAGTGTGAGTAAATAGTAGGTACCTAAGTAATAGTGCATAACATCATTTGTGAGAGGCAGTGTGCTCTTATTTTACCTTGGTTCCTTTCATATTTATGTTTATTGCTAATGTAAATGGGTGAATCAACTTTTTCTGTCAGTTATTACCATGGTTACGGTCGCCTGAGTCACGCTGGTTGTATACATGATTATGATACTTATTTAAACTATGGAAACATGCATTTTTCTGGTGTTAATAAACCCTTTCCTTGATGGGCCATCTACAAACAAGGACTTTATGCATGTTTGCATAAATTAAATAGCATCATTTTTCATAAAACCAGCGTGACTCAGGCGACCGTAACCATGTCAATAACAGTCAGAAAAAAGTTGATTCACTCAAATAATTGTAATAATACCTTTATCCATCAAATTATTAGAAAATTCTAGTTGTATATTATAAAGGTATAATATATTTGGGTATTGTAACGCATTTGTTTAGCTGTTAAATATTTACTGCTCATCAGTACACAACAAAAAAAAGTGTAAACTAATAAGCCTGAGTTTCCGTAGAATTTGACGTCTTTGACACATATCGTGATACAGACACAGACAAGACAGTCTTTGACACAGATAGCAAACATATTTTAGAAGTTGGCAAATATATTTTTACGTTAAAACCAATAAATATTAATAATTGTAAAAAAAATTGTATGCGGTGTTAAGTTTTACTTAAGTTGGTGATAAAACAAAGACTGTGTTTTAAAACTGCGTTATTATGAAAAAATGCAAGTTTTAAGGTCGGTTTCCTTTTTATTTGTTTTCTACCACCAAACCACCACTTGAATCAAAAAACAAATCAGTAGAACAAAGGATTTGATTAACAAATGTTTGACTGTTTGGTTTAAATCAATATTGGCAGTAGTAAATACTATTTATTTACTACGAGTCTATAAAAGTATCAATAAGTCAAATTCTTCAACGTCAAAGTGTCTGATTTGGAACTTAGTAGCGATTATTTTCAAGACCAGCGTGAATATCCTATAATTGCGACCCGATATCATAAGCACAATCATAAAAAATGCCAGGAAAACAATGTGGCTCTTCAGCCGTTAACTAAAAGCCAGGGCCAGTGGACAGCTGAGCAAGATTAATCGCCGACTCATCAATAACGGCCATCGCGATTAGCGCCATATCATGCGCTCATACCATACACATATCACATGCACACGTTTATAGTTTATGCAACAGTGATAATGGGTTCTAAATAACAAGAGTTGCTGTTACTAAACGAGAAATCGAATTTTATAATAACAGACGGCTACTAAAAGCGTATTTTCCTATACCCAACAGTTATAACTTAGTCACTGTGAGATACTTATTCACGATATACCTATATACAATCACTTGAATCCAATTAAATTGTAATAGAAGATCTAGATAATAAAAAGCTAGTAGTATAAATTACTACCATTTTCGGAGATTACCGCTCCAGAACAAAAAAATTGTCCCCTCTCCTTCTAACTTTTAATCCGTGGGTCCAAATATGAAAAAAATCATGAATAGGCTTATAGAATACTTTAAAATAAAGCTATTTCGAACACAATCGGCCCAGCCGTTTTCGAATAACTACGGAACCCTATACTGAGCATGGCCCGACATGCTCTGGGCCGGTTTTTTTATTATTGATATAATATGTACGTCTCTATAAATATGGCTAAGAGTTTGAAAACATCACGTACAAGTGAGTGTAAGTATAATTTACTATTTGCTAACAAATAGTAAATTATACTTATTATTTGGTAGCAGAGTATCTAAAGTGTTTTTACTAACATCTACAGATAAATGCATAGTTAATGCCTAAGTTAAACGCCTATTAGATCTTGTATGTTGTTGCATAGCCTTCAACACATGTATATGTGGCATTTCAAGAACTAAGTCAACAGAATACACCTGTACCTACAAAGTATGGCGCTACTTATGTATGTGTATGTCAGAGTTGGGCAAAAAGTAATCCGATTACTTCTGTAAATTACATTTGTATTAGACTTGTAATCTACATTACAAAGTTCACATACAAAAGTAATCCGATTACTTCTGTAAATTACATTTGTATTACACTTGTAATCTACATTACAAAGTTCACATACAAAAGTAATCCGATTACTTCTGTAAATTACATTTATATTACACTTGTAATTTACATTACAAAGTTCACATACAAAAGTAATCCGATTACTTCTGTAAATTACATTTGTATTACACTTGTAATCTACATTACAAAGCTACATACAAAAGTAATTGTATTACTTCTGTAAATTATATTTGTATTACACTTGTAATCTACATTACAAAGTTCACATACAAAAGTAATCGGATTACTTTTTGCCCAACTCTGGTGTAGGTAGGATATTAAATACATGTTTTATATTTCTCGTAGAAGAGTATTTCGTATTCCTTAAGACACTACAAGCAGCAACAACTATAATTTATTCAAAAAACCTTCAGATATCTCTTAGAAAACCAGCCCGCATTTTTAATAACTTCAAGTTGCGAGTAATGAGGAAAGTTTAGCTTTTAAGTTTTTTTTCTTTCCAAGTTGTTCACCGACATTTATTTATCAGCCGTATGAAATATGCCAACGTCGGGTCTTAATAAACAACAGTGAAATGTAGCTCTTGAAAATCGTGTTCGAGTTTGGCGAAAGGATTTATACCTGCCTTAGTAACCAGCGGTCCTACCGCGAAAAACGATATTCGTAAATTTCGAGAATCTGTCTCTCTCACTCTAACAACGCCTTTATTGGAGCGACAAAGAAAAATCCCCGAAATTCACGAATTTAAATTTTCGCGGTAGTAGACCAGAACTGGTCCAGAACTGAACATAACCAAATATACTTAAGTTTTGACATGCCACCGACATTATAATACTCGTATAAGTATAGCTAAAGTAGTATTAAACCTATTGCCAAGGAAAAATTTATAGTTGAAAAGGCCACTCAAGGACCAACATAAAGTGATAGTACCAGTTACCATTGTCTGGCGTCAGAATTTATTTGGTGAGAACTGCTCTTGCACAAGCTAAGACGCTAACACGGTGTCAACTGGTTAAATTAGGTAGGCGCGTATATTTTTTGAGAGAGTTACCTACTTTTAGTAGTAAAAAACACTCCAAATGCAAAAAAAAACTTAGTAAAACCATACAACTATAGTCTAGTACTACAACTATGGTCCACAAGTTCAACTCGTAATTAAGCATCAATGGAAATCTTTTATTTTGGTTTTGTATAAGTTTTTTAATCATTAATGAGGAGACTTTGTGTAACAACTGAGTCAATAATATAATAATTACACTAAATCGGAGATAATTTACTTTATTCTGTATAATATACTCGAACAAGTCTCGTTTAGGTTAAGTCTCAAAAATGTCAAAGCTTACATATTGAATGCAAAGTACACATTTTGTAAGGATAAGTTTTAAAATATCACCAACCGCCAATGTTGCAGGCGTTACTTAGTAAGAAGTAAGTACGCGAAGAAAATATTGGATACACACACTAATAAAGCGTAAATTCATAACACCCTGAGACGTAAGTGCGTCCATAAAATCACCCGCGCTACTAACCCCGCAGTATGAAGCCCCATCTTACTTTTATGCTTTATAAGACGTAGTTTTATGTCTTATCCCTACTGCGACGAAATATTGATGGAAAACGTAGCTAAAACTTGTTTAATAATTTTCTCGGAAGGTTAGTGAGTTAAAATTAGGTTCTTTAGTTTTACAAAATAAATAACAGCTCCATTTTGACAAATACGCGATCCATTTGTAGTAGTGTACAGTTGACGTCGAAGGTATCGTTACGGCTTAGGTGCCAAAAATGTATTTACACGAGCTTAATGTCTAGGCAGTAAACTTGTGTAAATATATTTTTGGCAACACAACCGACTGTACCATTGACTCGAAACAAAGAGTCAAAAGCCCTGTAAATGATTTAGAATTTTACAAACAGTTAACGAATGTAAGTATTTAGGTGTGAATCTATCTTTCTGACTGACTTTATTGCTGACATAGTAGCAGTGTCAGTTTTAGTAGAACACGAGTAAACATTTACATGCAAAAACAAAGAAGGATCGAACATACGAAATTATTCGTATTTATTATCCAACCGTGATTAGAATGGGATTTGAAAGTACTGTTGACACAACAGTGTATAAGTAAATCTACGATATATTCATAGTTATGTTCGTTTTATTCATAGTTTAAATGCAGAGACTTACAGACAATAAATTAATTAATCACTCACTACATCTATAAACAACTCTTTTCTTGGTAAATTTTGTGTCATTTGTTGTGTCAACAGTACTTTCAAATCCCTTTCTGGTTCCGGTTTGATAATACCAGTTGCTATGAAGACAATTCTGAAAAAAGTGTCAATCAACAAAATCACAGACAAACGGACAGACGGACAAGCGGACATGGCGAAACTATAAGGGTTCTGTTTTTGGCATTTTGGCCACGAAATCCTAAAAATAGTACCTTGTTAGCAAATAAATCTAGACATGTAACTTTATACATAGTTTAGAGTTTTAAGAAAGAAATAATAAGTTTTAAGTCGTCGGTCGTCATTCTTTTCACTCGAAGCGTAACCGACATAAATAAATTGTACCTACTTAACTAAGTATGGTAGGTAATCTCTATAAAACAATCGATTTTTTATTCGTTGTTTATCCTGATATTTTGATAGACTTACAAATATGGATCCAATAGCATATAAGTCTATTAACATTTCTTTTATCGGTATGTACACCTGTAGACTTATTTACCCATGAAACGTTGGAACGATGTTGGTACTAATAGTAAATAAATTGCATAGTAGTACAGGGTATATGCTATTATAATAAAAATCAAAGATTGGGCTATAAAAAGGATGCTCGGTGATTCATACTATTTTGCCAACAACGTAATGTACAAAGCGTCATGTTATTTCTAATATACTCGTAATGCAGATGTAATCCGTGCTTTTTTACATAAAATTAAAATTGTAACGTCCATGCTACTCACTCGTGTAGAAAAGAACGCTTCTGTGGTTATAAATTATACATAAACTGGTTTCCGACTCTAGAGATTTTAAATTCGATACATCTTATTCAACGCTGATGCGAAAGATATGGACGTATCAATTCTCTTTCAGATCCCTTTGGATTTCGATTGACACGGCCAAATTGAGCCATGGCTGGAGGACTTAAGAAGCGGAATATTTTTGTGGCGTTGTGATAAACATCAGCCTTTTTAAGACAAGTATGACATTATTTTAATAAAAGACTTTCGCATTTTATTCTTACCTCCGTAAGTTATGAACATTGTTACATTACAATAACGGTCTCTTATGTAGACAATAATTAACAGTTGGTAGTTTTGTGTTTATAGGAAAATCGGTAGCTATCTCCGCAGAAAAAGGATCGCTCAGATTTTTTTTATTCGAGCTCTTTAACTGTTGTTTATTAAGACCTTATTTAATATTTTTATAAAACAAAGAATTTAAAAAAAATCTACTGACTATGAAATCCTAATCTTTTCTTTGCTTTGACTATAATGGAAATTTCTGAAAATATGACATAAGTGTTGTATTTATCGTCAGTCTTTATTGATCTCTTTCCCCTTAATATCTTGACTTACTTGACTTACTCAAGATAGATCTGTGTTGGAGATTTTCTCGGGCCAGAACACGCCGAGAATGCGGCGAAAACAGCGGTTGATAAAGACCTGTAGCCAGTGCGATATGTCTTTAGTGACCTTCCATGTCTCACATCCGTACAGCAACACGGATTTCACGTTGGACCGGAATATCTTGAGCTTAACTCTCCGAGTCAGTTTCCGCGATTGCCATACAGGACGGAGCTGTGCGAAGGTTGCTCTCCCTTTGGCGATCCTTGAAGCGATGTCAATCAGAATCCCCTTAATATCGGAAGGATTTAAAGCTGTAAGCTGTGTTCCATCAAAAAGATGACCAAGTTTATGCAAAAAGTTATTGATATTCTTGTTCAAAGTTTAATTTAAGCGATGGCCTGTTTTATAAAGTCGGTTAGCTACATAACGTTTATTTTATGAAAGAGCAAGCTTGAAATAATAATAACTTCCTATAGTACTTACTTACCTACTTAATAATATCACTTTATTCCATAATAGGTAGATAAATTTTCAGATTGTTAAATAGTACATTACTATAAAGGACGGGAAACGAATGGTTACAGGCCAAGTAGATATATCTGGCCGAAGAAACTGTGGAGGCCTAAAACTGCAAAGTAGTTATGAAATGCCTTTACATATCAAGTTCAATCATCGAACCAGCGAGATGGTACTTCCTGGTTTAATTTGACGTACTTAACGCCAGCATTTCATTGCAAGTTCGAGAAAAATACTATATTTGGCAGTAGTCAACTTTTATACTGTCTGTCCATCTGAAAAAGGGTTCATCTTTATTTCCATACATGTTAAATATGGAATAGGTATTTTGTTTCTATTATGCCCATAGTTTTTATCCGACTAGCGACCTGCCCCGGATTCGCACAATCTCTTATGCCGCGGCCACCACATTGTTCTATTTAAGGCAACCAACCGGCTTAGCGGAAAACCATAAGTGCGAGAGGGAGTACCCATATCGGCATCCCGCTCCAACTCATGGATTCGCTCGCCGCTGGTCACCTTAGACCAGCGGTCGGCAACCGGCGGCCCGCGGGCCGAATGCGGCCCGCGAATGGGTCACTTGCGGCCCGCGGACCTCCTTGACTATTTTGTATATCGTGTATGTTAAAATCACGAACCTCATCGAAGGTCATTCACATTAACAGAAAAAAAGGGAAAACTAATACAAATAATAAATATACAATTCAAATAATAAATAATTGAAAATTGCAATGCAATTTATCTTTGCGCCCGGCTGCAATCCGGCCTCTTATATTAAAAAAAATAAACATGCATTTTTCGACGTATTACCGTGAAAGTAAATTCGTCTACGTTATCTATGAACGTTAATTTTGTACCGGGTTTCAGAGGCGAAGTAAAGAATTTCTTGAAATATCAACAATGTCCGATGTAGTCATGACATGCTCGGCCTCGCGGGCTGCCGCGCGTCTTTCAGACGCTCCGGGCCTTCAGCCCTACTCGCAGCTCGGCTTGCGGCCTTCGCAAGGGATCCAAGCGAACCGTCGGGTCTCCAGCTCTCCAGTTTGCTTGTTAAGACAGTTCGGTAGGGCAGTTGTATCGCCAGGGCTCGATCGTCACGCCCCGGGCCTTCGGCTCTACACGCAGCTCGGCCTGCGGCCTTCACAAAGGTTCCAAGCGAACCGTCAGATCTCCAGCCCTCCAGTTATCTTGTTAAGACAGTTCGGTAGGGCAGTTGTACCGCCAGGGCTCGATCGTGACGCTCCGGACCTTCGGCTCTACACGCAGCTCGGCCTGCGGCCTTCACAAAGGTTCCAACCAAGCGAACCATCAGATCTCCAGCCTTCCAGTTCGCTTGTTAAGACAGTTCGGTAGGGCAGTTGTACCGCCAGGGTTCGATCGTGACGCCCCGGGCCTTCGGCTCTACACGCAGTTCGGCCAGCGGCCTTCACAAAGGTTCCAAGCGATCCATCAGATCTCCAGCCCTCCAGTTCGCTTGTTAAGACAGTTCGGTAGGGCAGTTGTACCGCCAGGGCTCGATCGTGACGCTCCGGGCCTTCGGCTCTACATGCAGCTCGGCCTGCGGCCTTCACAAAGGTTCCAAGCGAACCGTCAGATCTCCAGCCCTCCAGTTCGCTTGTTAAGACAGTTCGGTAAAGCAGTTGTACCGTCAGGGCTCGATCGTGAAGCTCCGGGCCTTCGGCTCTACACGCAGCTCGGCCTGCGGCCTTCACAAAGGTTCCAAGTGAACCGTCAGATCTCCAGCCCTCCAGTTCACTTGTTAAGACAGTTCGGTAGGGCAGTTGTACCGCCAGGGCTCGATCGTGACGCTCCGGGCCTTCGGCTCTACATGCAGCTCGGCCTGCGGCCTTCACAAAGGTTCCAAGCGAACCGTCAGATCTCCAGCCCTCCAGTTCGCTTGTTAAGACAGTTCGGTAGGGCAGTTGTACCGCCAGGGCTCGATCGTGACGCTCCGGGCCTTCGGCTCTACACGCAGCTCGGCCTGCGGCCTTCACAAAGGTTCCAAGTGAACCGTCAGATCTCCAGCTCTCCAGTTTGCTTGTTAAGACAGTTCGGTAGGGCAGTTGTATCGCCAGGGCTCGATCGTCACGCCCCGGGCCTTCGGCTCTACACGCAGCTCGGCCTGCGGCCTTCACAAAGGTTCCAAGCGAACCGTCAGATCTCCAGCCCTCCAGTTATCTTGTTAAGACAGTTCGGTAGGGCAGTTGTACCGCCAGGGCTCGATCGTGACGCTCCGGACCTTCGGCTCTACACGCAGCTCGGCCTGCGGCCTTCACAAAGGTTCCAACCAAGCGAACCATCAGATCTCCAGCCTTCCAGTTCGCTTGTTAAGACAGTTCGGTAGGGCAGTTGTACCGCCAGGGTTCGATCGTGACGCCCCGGGCCTTCGGCTCTACACGCAGTTCGGCCAGCGGCATTAACAAAGGTTCCAAGCGAACCATCAGATCTCCAGCCCTCCAGTTCGCTTGTTAAGACAGTTCGGTAGGGCAGTTGTACCGCCAGGGCTCGATCGTGACGCTCCGGGCCTTCGGCTCTACATGCAGCTCGGCCTGCGGCCTTCACAAAGGTTCCAAGCGAACCGTCAGATCTCCAGCCCTCCAGTTCGCTTGTTAAGACAGTTCGGTAGGGCAGTTGTACCGTCAGGGCTCGATCGTGAAGCTCCGGGCCTTCGGCTCTACACGCAGCTCGGCCTGCGGCCTTCACAAAGGTTCCAAGCGAACCGTCAGATCTCCAGCCCTCCAGTTCACTTGTTAAGACAGTTCGGTAGGGCAGTTGTACCGCCAGGGCTCGATCGTGACGCTCCGGGCCTTCGGCTCTACATGCAGCTCGGCCTGCGGCCTTCACAAAGGTTCCAAGTGAACCGTCAGATCTCCAGCCCTCCAGTTGGCTTGTTAAGACAGTTCGGTAGGGCAGTTGTACCGCCAGGGCTCGATCGTGACGCTCCGGGCCTTCGGCTCTACACGCAGCTTGGCCTGCGGCCTTCACAAAGGTTCCAAGCGAACCGTCAGATCTCCAGCCCTCCAGTTCGCTTGTTAAGACAGTTCGGTAGGGCAGTTGTACCGCCAGGGCTCGATCGTGACGCTCCGGGCCTTCGGCTCTACACGCAGCTCGGCCTGCGGCCTTCACAAAGGTTCCAAGCGAACCGTCAGATCTCCAGCCCTCCAGTTCGCTTGTTAAGACAGTTCGGTAGGGCAGTTGTATCGCCAGGGCTCGATCGTGACGCTCCGGGCCTTCGGCTCTACACACAGCTCGGCCTGCGGCCTTTACAAAGGTTCCAACCAAGCGAACCATCAGATCTCCAGCCCTCCAGTTCGCTTGTTAAGACAGTTCGGTGGGGCAGTTGTACCGCCAGGGCTCGATCGTGACGCTCCGGGCCTTCGGCTCTACATGCAGCTCGGCCTGCGGCCTTCACAAAGGTTCCAAGCAAACCGTCAGATCTCCAGCCCTCCAGTTCGCTTGTTAAGACAGTTCGGTAGGGCAGTTGTACCGCCAGGGCTCCATCGTGACGCTCCGGGCATTCGGCTCTACACGCAGCTCGGCCTGCGGCCTTCACAAAGGTTCCAAGCGAACCGTCAGATCTCCAGCCCTCCAGTTCGCTTGTTAAGACAGTTCGGTAGGGCAGTTGTACCGCCAGGGCTCGATCGTGACGCTCAGGGCCTTCGGCTCTACACGCAGCTCGGCCTGCGGCCTTCACAAAGGTTCCAAGCAAACCGTCAGATCGCCAGCCCTCCAGTTCGCTTGTTAAGACAGTTCGGTAGGGCAGTTGTACCGCCAGGGCTCGATCGTGACGCTCCGGGCCTTCGGCTGTACACGCAGCTCGGCCTGCGGCCTTCACAAAGGTTCCAAGCGAACCGTCAGATCTACAGCCTTCCAGTTCGCTTGTTAAGACAGTGAAGGTAGGGCAGTTGTACCGCCAGGGCTCGATCGTGACGCCCCGGGCGAAGGCAGAAGGGCCCTACTCGCAGCTCGACCTGCGGCCTTCGCAAGGGTTCTAAGCGAACCGTCGGGTCTCCGGCCCTCCAGTTTGCTTGTTAAGACAGTTAGGTGGGGAAGTTGTACCGCATGAGCTCGATCGTGACGCTCCGAGCCTTCGGCCCTCTGGCTGGGTTTATTTAGCTACTAGGGTAGTTGAACACTTGGTAGCAAAATTTTCTCGGAGCTCGGTATTCGGCCTCGCGTTAGATAACTTAGAGGTGAAGTGCTTGGGGTGAAGTTCCGGGTCTTCAGCCACCCACCCTGAAGCTCGCCCTTCGGGCTCGCTTAACATAGATTTACATCGGTTCGGGCAATATTCCGTCCTTCCGTTTCGTCCGTTTTTGTTCCTGGGCGCCGTCATCTTGAATTTTTCCAATTTTTTTTCAGAGTATCACTCCTGGCCCACATAATGCCCATATGCCAAATTTACCTGATCTACCTACCTCTCTAAATCTACCTAAGTACTGCAGTTGTACCACATGGGCTCGATCGTTACGCTCCGGACCTCCGGCCATATGCGGAGCTCGGCTTTCGGCCCTCTGGCTGAGTTTATTTAACTGAGTTTATCTCCAGCCCTCCAGTTCGCTTGTTAAGACAGTTCGGTAGGGCAGTTGTACCGCCAGGGCTCGATCGTGACGCTCCGGGCCTTCGGCTCTACACGCAGCTTGGCCTGCGGCCTTCACAAAGGTTCCAAGCGAACCGTCAGATCTCCAGCCCTCCAGTTCGCTTGTTAAGACAGTTCGGTAGGGCATTTGTACCGCCAGGGCTCGATCGTGACGCTCCGGGCCTTCGGCTCTACACGCAGCTCGGCCTGCGGCCTTCACAAAGGTTCCAAGCGAACCGTCAGATCTCCAGCCCTCCAGTTCGCTTGTTAAGACAGTTCGGTAGGGCAGTTGTATCGCCAGGGCTCGATCGTGACGCTCCGGGCCTTCGGCTCTACACACAGCTCGGCCTGCGGCCTTTACAAAGGTTCCAACCAAGCGAACCATCAGATCTCCAGCCCTCCAGTTCGCTTGTTAAGACAGTTCGGTGGGGCAGTTGTACCGCCAGGGCTCGATCGTGACGCTCCGGGCCTTCGGCTCTACATGCAGCTCGGCCTGCGGCCTTCACAAAGGTTCCAAGCGAACCGTCAGATCTACAGCCTTCCAGTTCGCTTGTTAAGACAGTTCGGTAGGGCAGTTGTACCGCCAGGGCTCGATCGTGACGCTCCGGGCAGTCGGCTCTACACGCAGCTCGGCCTGCGGCCTTCACAAAGGTTCCAAGCGAACCGTCAGATCTCCAGCCCTCCAGTTCGCTTGTTAAGACAGTTCGGTAGGGCAGTTGTACCGCCAGGGCTCGATCGTGACGCTCAGGGCCTTCGGCTCTACACGCAGCTCGGCCTGCGGCCTTCACAAAGGTTCCAAGCAAACCGTCAGATCGCCAGCCCTCCAGTTCGCTTGTTAAGACAGTTCGGTAGGGCAGTTGTACCGCCAGGGCTCGATCGTGACGCTCCGGGCAGTCGGCTCTACACGCAGCTCGGCCTGCGGCCTTCACAAAGGTTCCAAGCGAACCGTCAGATCTCCAGCCCTCCAGTTCGCTTGTTAAGACAGTTCGGTAGGGCAGTTGTACCGCCAGGGCTCGATCGTGACGCTCCGGGCCTTCGGCTCTACATGCAGCTCGGCCTGCGGCCTTCACAAAGGTTCCAAGCAAACCGTCAGATCTCCAGCCCTCCAGTTCGCTTGTTAAGACAGTTCGGTAGGGCAGTTGTACCGCCAGGGCTCGATCGTGACGCTCCGGGCAGTCGGCTCTACACGCAGCTCGGCCTGCGGCCTTCACAAAGGTTCCAAGCGAACCGTCAGATCTCCAGCCCTCCAGTTCGCTTGTTAAGACAGTTCGGTAGGGCAGTTGTACCGCCAGGGCTCGATCGTGACGCTCAGGGCCTTCGGCTCTACACGCAGCTCGGCCTGCGGCCTTCACAAAGGTTCCAAGCAAACCGTCAGATCGCCAGCCCTCCAGTTCGCTTGTTAAGACAGTTCGGTAGGGCAGTTGTACCGCCAGGGCTCGATCGTGACGCTCCGGGCCTTCGGCTCTACACGCAGCTCGGCCTGCGGCCTTCACAAAGGTTCCAAGCGAACCGTCAGATCTCCAGCCCTCCAGTTCGCTTGTTAAGACAGTTCGGTAGGGCAGTTGTATCGCCAGGGCTCGATCGTGACGCTCCGGGCCTTCGGCTCTACACACAGCTCGGCCTGCGGCCTTTACAAAGGTTCCAACCAAGCGAACCATCAGATCTCCAGCCCTCCAGTTCGCTTGTTAAGACAGTTCGGTGGGGCAGTTGTACCGCCAGGGCTCGATCGTGACGCTCCGGGCCTTCGGCTCTACATGCAGCTCGGCCTGCGGCCTTCACAAAGGTTCCAAGCGAACCGTCAGATCTACAGCCTTCCAGTTCGCTTGTTAAGACAGTGAAGGTAGGGCAGTTGTACCGCCAGGGCTCGATCGTGACGCCCCGGGCGAAGGCAGAAGGGCCCTACTCGCAGCTCGACCTGCGGCCTTCGCAAGGGTTCTAAGCGAACCGTCGGGTCTCCGGCCCTCCAGTTTGCTTGTTAAGACAGTTAGGTGGGGAAGTTGTACCGCATGAGCTCGATCGTGACGCTCCGAGCCTTCGGCCCTCTGGCTGGGTTTATTTAGCTACTAGGGTAGTTGAACACTTGGTAGCAAAATTTTCTCGGAGCTCGGTATTCGGCCTCGCGTTAGATAACTTAGAGGTGAAGTGCTTGGGGTGAAGTTCCGGGTCTTCAGCCACCCACCCTGAAGCTCGCCCTTCGGGCTCGCTTAACATAGATTTACATCGGTTCGGGCAATATTCCGTCCTTCCGTTTCGTCCGTTTTTGTTCCTGGGCGCCGTCATCTTGAATTTTTCCAATTTTTTTTCAGAGTATCACTCCTGGCCCACATAATGCCCATATGCCAAATTTACCTGATCTACCTACCTCTCTAAATCTACCTAAGTACTGCAGTTGTACCACATGGGCTCGATCGTTACGCTCCGGACCTCCGGCCATATGCGGAGCTCGGCTTTCGGCCCTCTGGCTGAGTTTATTTAACTACTGGGCCTACTGGGGTATAGTTGAACGATTGGTAGCTAAATTTTCTCGGAGCTCGGCCTTCGGCCTCGCTTTAAATTACTTGGAATTAGCACGCTCGGTATTTCGGCTTTTTGTTCTGAGACGCCGTCATCTTGAATTATTTCCATAATTTTTTCAAGGTATCACTCATGACCCACATAGTGCTTGTATGCCAAATTTCAGCGGGATCGGATCATCATTTTAAAAGTTTCATGTAAATGCCTTTTTGTCCAATAAATCCAAAAATTTTTTTTTTTATATTTTGAGTCCAAAAGTCACGCACTCGGATTTCCAGTTTCCAACCCTATTGGATAAAATTAAAAATATAAAAAATTGTCGATAAGATGTTATTTGCATAAGCACATATATTGCTAATGACAACCGATAATGTGAGTATTTTTTTCGAACAAAACCTACATATTAACAAAGTGCGGCCCGCGTCAATTTCGTTAACTGCTATGTGGCCCTTGGATGCTAAAAGGTTGCCGACCCCTGCCTTAGACCAATGTTGTGGCCGGGCTTTTATACGAGCACCTTCCTCGTGAATCACTTACTTAGAAAAATCTTTAGGAATGTTCTCATAGCCAAGCTTAAGGGTAAATTTTTATGGCAATTGATAACTTAATTAATACAGTCGTCAAATGTCGCGATCGTCAACTGTTAAAAACATTGCGTAATAATAATCCCTAATCTGAAAGAGAACTGTCACAATGGCAACATGCATCAGAATTCTCTCATGAAAATTTCCAGTGATCTTAAGTGCCTACATGTATTGAAAATGTTCTGCAATTTGCACATAGCCAACTGTGCTACTGTAGTGCGAGTTATTCGCATCGTCACGAGATGAGTCCTGTCTGCACGAGTTCTGTAAACCCGTAACTCTTATCAGGGGGCTCATTCCAGCGATCGTAAAAGCTGAAGCAATAGCCAACCCAACTAACGCGATAACGAAACGCCTCTAACAAACAGAAGATAAAACAAACAATGGACATAAAAATGTATGAGACAACAAAAATAAAAGAACTTCAAACGACTAGTGTAACTTGAACTTCCTCGTCTATTTAGAAACCCGATCTAAAGGAATGTAACAGAACTTTACAAGAGCACGGCAAGGATCAAAGTTGGGTGGTTTTATTGACCTTGTAACATAAATTATTAGGGCATGTCTCGTTGTACCCTGAAACAGCGGGAAGGGATATAAAATGGATATAAACTGGGTGAACTCAAAAGGCCAATAAATTGTGTTATACAGTGTAGTTTTATTACTGAAGCAAGTGCCGCCGTAAATGAAAATGTGAGAGTATGTTAAGTGCATTTATATTGCTAATATTATAGCTCATGACACGGCAAATGGCATTAAACTTTCAAAATATGCTAAAAATGTAAATGTAGAAATTACAAACCGCGGTTATATTATAAAGACCAACCCAATTCATCGATTATTATGAGTTTGGAAAAAGTATGGTGGTTTCATAAAATTGACGAAAATACGAATAATGGCACCTAATTTATTATTCAATAATTTGAAATATATTCGTATCGTTAACAGTCTTCATAATTGTTTTATTAATTATTAACAAAAAAATAAAAGAGATAAATAAAGATAGAAAACTTTATAAGTGATTGCTCAAACATTTAGAATATTTGCTTCTTGAGGAAATGACGTCATGTACTTATTAAAACGGTCACAATTTTCAATTGCAAAGTTACACGCCGTATTCCCGGAATTTTTCCAACTGTTAAGGCCAAGTTGCCGTGAGATGTCCCGTCTTGTCTCAAAGCGGGACTTAAGTACGTCTTAAGTGCAGCTTAGCGCTTAAGATTCCCTTAAAGTTTTTAAGCCCGCGTCTTCTTTGCAATTTCGTTTGGGTTAATACACTCGGACGTACGCGAGTATCAAGTTTATTTAGTTTATCTGTGTTCTGCGATTATACCTACATTTATAATGGTTATCTCAATTTACAATATGCCGATATCTTTCATAATATCACAATTGGAACTTACTTTTTCGTATTTTTTTACTGAGACAGTTGTAAGTTTTATTTGTGTTTTACTGTAAATATAACAAAGACTTTCTTATTTTTTAGTTTAAATGTCAAGAAATAAGAACGTTCGTTTTTTATAACTACTAATGTGCATGCAATGCATTTTTATTTAGTAGAATTTTATATAATTCTCTACTCTCTACGATTAAAATATTGAAGATCTGTATTAATAAGATTATCTTGTTTGTTTCAATAATTTTCTAATTTGGGTTATCAACTCGCCTACTGCTCGCCTGTTACATAATTAGGGATCGGAACTATGGGTGTAAGACTTTAACAAAACTTGTCAAGTGGACATAAAAGAGCACATACATCCATAAAATACACATATCTACACACCCAAATATTGTAAGTTCAAGATTTCGAGATAGGCACTAACATTGGATATACATTATTATTGAAAAAAAATTCAATAATAATGTATATCCAATTTTGTAATGTATATCCTTTTCGTATTTTTATCGGTTAAAGTGTTCCTATATGTCAGTTTTCAAGTTTTGTTAAAGTTTTGCACCCATAGTTCCGATCTCTATACATAATACTTAGAATATTGACGTTAAGGATAAGGACTTATGGTTTAGGTGGTTGTGGTAGACAGGTGGTGGTGACTTAGCTAAATAAGGGGAATGAATATTGTAACACAATGCCTGCCCCTGAGTTGCATCATTTATGTATCTACCTTTATATAATCGTCTAGTACCCACAACATAAACCTTATTGAGTGTATTGGGACATGGTGTATAAGATTGGTCTGATGTTGAAGTATAATGTTGATTTAAAAATCCTTAAATCTTAAACCTGGAAATATAAAAAAAAACATTTGTTTTCATACACCCGATATCTACGGAATGGTAGTAATTTGTAGCGAGCCGTAATAAAATTAATCTCAACTAGCGAGCCGTAACGGACCCGTTGGAATCGATGCGCCCACTTAAAACTCCCAGCTTACGGAACGGGGGAAAAAAAGGATTCGCAAATTTTTTCGTTAGCTAGCGTAGCTTAGAGGATTTTTTCGAATAGGATATACAATTTGATAAATTTGATATTATAATATTTTCAGGCAGCAATCCTTGAAAAGTAATTGAAAACAAACACTAGACTTAAATATTTCTAATTAAGGTAAATGTCTCCTATTACGGTATGTTAAGGGTCTCGAGACTTTGTGTATTTTTAAATAAAAATCTTAGCAAGATACCACTACAAAAGCTTTTGAATATGATATATTGATTCTTTGACAGTTAGTTTATGCATACATTTTATAGATTTTGCTCTAACTTTTTTATATATTAATTTAATTGTGAACGTCTTATTTGCTGCCTATTGCGTGATAAAATTCGGCGCTGCTCCTAATTTCGTGAACTTGCGGCCCCTATTTCGTGATAAAGATATTTAGACTAAATGACTATTGTTTCTTTAACAAAATGTTATTTTTAACGTACTTGATTAAGTTAAGATACTATACGGATATCATTTAAATGAAACAACATTGTTAAATGAGATCCAGCTTAAAGGTTTTATTTCTTAATAATTAAACAAGATAAAATCTACCGATTTGCATACCATAATACTATTTAGGCGGTTAAAAACAAACTTAAATAAACTTGAACATTAAACAATAAACAAAAAACCTCTCTTTGATTGATAACGAAATAAACATTAATTAGGGTAGACCGGGGTAAATCGGATCAGCGGGCGAATCGGATCAAGGTCCAAAATCTGTAAGGCTCGAGTTTACCACACTTTTATTCTGAGTATAGCGCTTACTCTCACATACCTACTAGTGACAAATTACTATGGAGTTTTGACATTACTATCCCAGAGTTAAATCCCATTCTTAGAATCAAAATTTGGTAAAACGCACCCTTAGTATTTTAAAAGATTCTTCAACAATTTGAAGATTTTTTAAATAATAAGTGTGCTCAATAGCACACTTCAGTTGAGCAACACTTCCGCTCGTTGTCCTTAATCGTTGATTTAAAAAAAAAACTTAGAGATTTCGGACCTTGATCCGATTCGCTTCGGTCTACCTTAAATGAAAATCAGAACATAAGTAATTAAGTATACGGTTGTGTATGTGACTGTACATAATTAGGCATTAAAACACTCGTGTGATCATATTATGCAACTCGCCTACGGCTCGTTTCATAAAACCACACTCGTGTTTAATGCCTCTTATGCGCCAGCCACATAAATAACTATTATTTTATTAAACGATCGAGGACAAAGAGAGGAAATGTGGCTCATTTTAATTGCGCTCAATTTGACGAAATGTGAAAACACTAATATGGGTAATTTTGACCTTGATCCGATTCGCCCGGTGATCCGATTCTCCTCGGCCTACCCTACGAGGAAATGTGGCTCAACTGAATTCCGCTCAATTTGAAGAAATGTTTAAAACATTAATATAGTAATATAGGTATTTTCGACCTTGATCCGATTCGCCAGGTGATCCGATTCTCCTCGGTCTACCCTACTGTCTCTCTATCGGTAAATTTACGATACTTACATGTCTGTTTGTTACCCACTACTATAGTTTACACTATCACGAAATTAGGGAAAAGTAATAAATGCTGGTTCCTAATTTCGTGATACTGACTTTTTGAAATTCCCGCGATTATTTTTTTAAGTTAATATATAAATTACATAGATGAGTTATAAACAATCTTTAATGTAACAAACAAACACAACAATAAGTAAAGTAAACCTAATTATAACCAAATTTATGCTGGTAAGTAATATGTGAATTTACCTAAAAGCTGTGAACTTGGGTCAGGTTTAAACTCGTTTTATGAGAATTCAAGTGAAAAAAACCTATACCGGAGTTAGCTCAAATTAAACTTAAGTAAATACAGTATGTAATTTTTCATTTACAATACAATTTACTTTAGTTGTTATATTAATAAACAATCAATTAAAATAAGTCAAGAATTCCCTTATTCCGGTAGTATCACGAAATAAGGGACATACCAAAAATTAGGTGCACCTTATTCCGTGAGTCAATCAATTGCAATTTTTAGCAACTTCTATGTTTAAATATTACCTTTTTCTGTGTCAAATCGATAGTTAAAGAACTCAAAGAAACACTCTAGAAATTTTAAATCAAAAGGACTTACTTTTGGCGTATTATGAGCTTAACAAATGAGAGCGCGAACCTTACGGCTACGCTCGGCATGTGCACACCAAATAGCTGTTCGCGGCACTCTGACTGTTCCGAGTGACGTATCGCGAAAAGTGTAGGTATAATAATTTTGAAGTTTCGTTTGTCGAAAAGCTTAAATAACGAAGATTTTTTACCCGTTTATAATTTAAACATAGGATATTCTGATTCCTTATTATTTGCGCGGAAGTGAAAACTACCGTAATAGCGTACTATCACGTAATAGTGGCCGTTTACCTTAAAGCTTACTATTTTAAAGGCGCGATTACACTGACTCGGTCATCTAGTGCGGTCGCCGAACTTGTCTTAAAGTACTTAAAGCAACGAACATCGTCTTCAGATTATTCTGTCCACCCACTGCTGCGGTGGTCGCACGACTCTTAAACAGATTAGTTCAACAAAATGTCGTCTTTACAGTTTGTGACGTGTAACTTGACCAGCTGCATGCGGTGGTAGCTGAATGCGACGGCTGACATTCAATCATTCAAAGTCATGCTTTGTTGCTAATCGATATCAGATCTGAGTCCCCGCAATAAGGTTAATATTGTTAAAAGCGAACATCATTTTAATTTTAATGAATATGTTGCCGAAATTATAAAAATAGTGAAGACTTTTTATTTTTGCCTCAATACATACTATTTGGTTCTGCGACTTTGGGCTTAGGTATACACAAAATCAAGAGAAGTTTTTGGCTACTTTTTGACCATACATTAAATATATAGCGAATATTTTTTCGGGGTACAAGTACGTTCTCAATTTCACTTTAAAAATGGCAGGTACTGGAATTAACTAGAAAGCTTACTTGCAGCAAAAGTTTACGCTGTTTTGCGGTTGCCGCATGCAACATGCAGCGAACGACTCAGTGTAGTTGCGCCCTAACTTTAGTTTATTATGTAGGTATAAGAAAACATGTTGCAAAAAATTTAAGTTATTTATTTTTATTCATGCTGCTTTTATTTAATTTTATGTTGGCCGCAGTTAGTAATTCTTATAATATATTCATCACGTCATAATCAAGTACATAAATTCTCTTATTTTGTTTCAGGTTTTGGCGGAATATGGCTGGAAAAGTAATTTTAATCTTCGCTTCGATTTCAGCTTTAAATATAGGTAAGAGTTCATAAATAAATTATTAATAATCTTTATGATTTAGTTACAGGTATAGGAAATAGTAGGTAGAGACATGTTTTTACAAGATTTTGTGAATCAAATCAAGTTATTTTTCACGGTATCTGCCGCAAAACGGTGTACGTGGGTTCTATCGCCATCTTGGACATTGGTGATCTAAGTATTCTTTCTTTGGTATATGATATTTAATATTTATATTTTTTTATTCTTTCAACAATTTTTTTTTATCCTGGTGCCTATTGGATGAAATAACGTACCTGAAAATAATACAAATTTCATGTATTCTCTTGAAATTAGTATTATTTTAATTAATTTACGTACCTAATGAAATGTTTTTTTAAGATTTTAAACTCCGTGTATGTAATTTAAATTCTAGTAGTTTATGTTATCATAGAATTTTTTTTTAATAATAGATATTACTTCTTTCCCTAGGTCATCTAAACATGCCCAGTTTTAAATCTTGTTTTTTTATCACCTTATGTTGAAGTCGGGTAAATATAATAGAAAAGAATTAATCAAGATAGCTTCGGGCGATAATAATCAATCAGTGTTTACCTTTAATCCCGGTAACTCCTACAATAGCGAACTTACACTGATCAAGAACCTTAATGTAAATTGAAAATGCAAACTTAATCCTGAATTAATTTCAGGCGTAATTTAAACTTTGAACCAGGAAAATTGAAACGCTGTCATGGCGACGGATCGCTTCATGCAATTAATCTAAATTTTCGGGAAAAAGTTAGGCGACAGACATGTTGCAACCCTTTTTTGATTAAACGGTTTCAAATATTATATTTTCATTAGGTACAGGACGATGTCTTTTTTATAATCATGTAACCTCCGTTTTCAAATATTGTTGACATTTATGGGCCTATATTATATGGGGTAAGAGTAAGGAGGTAGGGGATGGTGTTCTGGTGATGAGTAATTGAGTACGATTACGAGTATCCAAGAATTAAATTGGAATTAGTGTGGTAGTAAAAAGTGGTGGTGGTGTGGTAGTAAAAAATGATTTAATATTCCCGCTCCACAGGGTTTATTATTGAATATATCCCTTAAAAGTAATGTATACCAATTTTCAGAGTAATCGAGCCACACTTAGAGGTTGCTCAAAATTCAACAATTCGGCAGACATACGAGCCCCGATGCATATGTTCTCGTCCAGTTAGACAGTTTTTCGAGATTATCCCGTTCATCCGGGGGAAAAGGTTTAGAGACAAAACCTTCACTATTCAATAGTAGTACTAAAGTAGTTTCATTGAGTATAAAATATTTGGACTTAATAAATCTGAATAAAAAAAAAACTGAACATATTGTGTTTTATTTATAAAAAAAAAACTATTTTACGAGAGGTATTTTTTAAAAAAAATTCCACAATTTTTAATTTTGTAAATAATCAATGAATGTAAAGAACGCCATTAATATTAAAGACGACATGGTACACCTGATGCACTGCGAATTTTGCGTCAAGCTTATAAGCGCGGAATTACGGTGGTGAACGAAAATATAATTTAGACACTGATTTGTTAAAATCGATTTATTAAACAACAAAAGCGTACTTCAGATTGTTGTGTCTCTTGAAATGTAGTACATTAACCATGACTAACGTTCATACAATTTATCATTAGCATAATGTGATCATTTTTAAAATATTAAAAAATTTGTAAAAATTATTTCGAACTAGACGAACTCCACTGCATCGGGGCTCGTAAATCAATACGTACCTACATAAATGAATGAAATGAAATTCTCCCCTATTTTTTTCTAACTAGTGTGAGTTTCCATGGCTTTAACTATAGATTTTCAATAAGTCTTACTCCTTTAAGCATATGCTGCTTCAATTTTAGAATTTTGTTGAAGTGTAAATTTTTGATTTGAATGAGATCAGCGAAAGTTTAACCATTTTGAGCGACCAGTAAATAATCAGCAAATTACCTCCAAGTTGGTATACAGACTACTTTTATATAATAGAACGCGTTAGGCCATGTAAAGCTACCTAAGATTTTTAGAAAAAAAATCTTCTTACTGTTTGTACCACCCTAATGGGAATACATTTATTTGGCGCTTAGGGTGGCATTCAGACTTCGGAAACTGGTGTTCGTTTAACATTAGATGGATCTTGTTCATAAGTAATCCATATCAATATTTTCTTTACATCAAATCAGTTTCACACATTTTTTTCTTCTTTTAAGTCAATGGTGTTGTAACCGTACAAACCGGTTATTACTGTCCCGTAAAAACTGACTATAACTGTTTTATTCCTATTACTAACACTACTATCACTTACTCTGCTATTTACCTATCCCTACGAATATTATGCGTACTCGTAGTAAGTACATTACTTTGATATAGTTATCAAAATTCTGGGAGAACATCTCTACCCCACCCACTATTCGGAAGGCTATACAATATCTCTGTAAAAAAACTAATTTTGATGACAATAACAATGAGTCCAGTAAAATCCAGTTTCCTACAAAGACAGTTTCTGTTGTCTTATTTTATATACCTAGGTACCACAACAATAAGTCACAAAAAGACTATTAAGGACAGCGGGACGATCTAATAATACGAAGCCAAGACAAGAACTAATAAAATGAGGGCGGGTTAATAATCAAACGCGCGTCATAAGTTTTTCCCTGTTGATATATTTATGTAGCCCTAATAGCCTGCCAGTTTATACACTATCATGCTCTATCGCATTAGCGTAATATCATTGTATAGTCGTATCGTTGTATGTGGGGCTTATTACATAACATATAATATAAACATTTCAAAAAATACGTTAGGTATTTTCAGAAAAAATATCCCCATTTCAGGTACCAAATTTATATTAAGTACCTACATTCGTTCATTAGATAGTTTCCACTTGAGATGCCTCCGTGACATCATGGGTATCCATTGGTCTGACCGTGTTAGGAACACGGAGGTATTCAGACGTGCAAATGTCACCGGAATAGAGGCCTACCTAATGAAACGACAGCTGCGATGGTGCGGACACATCTCTCGCATGTCACAGGACAGAGTGGCGAAGCGCATCTTTTACTGCGAACTGCAGCATGGCAAGCGTAAGCAGGGCGGCCAGTTTCTGCGGTACAAGGATGTGCTGAAGCGTCATATGAAGAGGGCATGCATAGAGCCGATCTAAGTGGAGGCATACTGTGCACGCGCAGGTGCGTGACTTTGAAGCTAGGCGACGCTCAGAACTCGACGCTAAGCGCGACGAGCTAAAGGCCAGACCGCATGTGGCCATTAATTATACCTAATTATGTCGGAGGGGTGCTGACTTGCAGCGATTGTGGTCGTACATTCGTTGCAAAAATCGGCTATGTCAGTCACCTAAGAGCTCATCAGCGACGCTCTCAGCAGACTGCAGTCGCCGTGGCCGAAACCGGCTAGGATAGGATGATGATGATGATGAAGTACCTACATTATACAGTTGTTGAATAATGGGTACCTAAATAACTCACGATGTATTATGCGAATTATCCAATACTTTTCTCATAAACGTCATAAACTGTCTGTTTTTATTAGATCTGTGGCAATATAACAAATGGGAAAAGTTTCAAGATACGTAAAGGTAATCTTTAGAAATACTTAACTGATTGGAGGGGTCTTTTTCCGATACTTAGTTCTAATTAAATGGAAGTTCAGTAGAAAGTTCCTGAACTCAATAAGAGAGTTAACGACCTTTCAACAAAGAACAATTAAAAGGTAAAAACGATATTTTTTGCAAATCCAAATACTAGAAAGCTATAGGTATCATCTTTAGCTTTTCTTAATAAATTATTGTTACAATGCCATTCACCCCAATTAGTCTGTATTTATTGTCGATACAGCATCTTTGTATCGAAGCTTTATAGTCCAATGGCTTATGTTACTCGTTACCGATCACAAAATGTTGACAAACGACTATTAATTTAAAATTTGTAAATATTTTTTGCATATCAATTACTTACTTTCTCGAAGACCTATTATTGCTTTAGCAGGGTATCCAATCGGCCGGCAGTGTTACGCACTGGCAATATTATAGTGCATCGGATTTGTGTGGTAGAATGGCGTTGGGTGATCCTTACCAAAAGGCTGGCCCTCTAACCATGTAACGCCTCCGTATGGCTCTTAGATTTATCTTTCCTGTATAAAGATATATCAAAGAGCCATACGGAGGCCTTAGAAAAGAGGCCTTTTACCCCAGAGCAAGGCCCTAAGGTATAAAACACAATTACCTAAAATGTAACGTTAGAATAGAATTGTAAACAATGTAAACACCGTTCATAGAAATAGTTACATTAATAGAACAATATCCAACTCCATACTCGATAACTATTTTATTCGTTCAATGGCTTAGGATAATGTAATGAAAAGAGTTAAGGAAAAAATACATGGATTTAACAGCATGTGATGGCGAAGTAAGGAAAATTAAATAATCTGGAATACAAAGTTGCCAAGTGTCACGGTTTCTGCAGACGTATACCCAGGAGTCAACCTGTACTGCAAGGCATCAACATCATTTCTTAGCATCTCTTATTGTTTTTCTTAACCAGGATGTTGGAGTTGAACACCACAGGCACCTTCGCATTCAGAAGGGATCTTCAGATGATAAAATTTTTAACACTTTCATTGCGGACGAGTGCTACGCGCTACGCTCGTAGCCGATTCCGTGATTTTTCCGCTTTGTAGAGAAAACGGATCTCCCACAGAGGGCTCCCCTCGGGAGTTCCCCGCGCTCAATGTGTTAATGACAACATAGTTAAATTATAATATTGACTAAATGAAGAGGCTAGTTCAGTTTATACAATCTAATTTCATATAGTCGGTTTCATTAATCAAAAACAACATAAAATCAATAAAATGAATTCCAAGTATTCATAATTGTTTTTTGATCTGAATTAGCACATGCCTACAAAACGGCAAAAAAAGTTTTTTTGCGAAATACATCAAAGCCAAAAGCCGCGTACAGAATGAATTATTTTCGCATCCGCATTTTCCCGCAGTTTCAACTGAAAACTCGTAATTGTGAACGAAAAGAGATAGCACAGAATGTAGTCGTGGACTCATTAAAATTTGTACACGCCGATGAGTCGACGAGTACAATATTGTGTACACAGCCTGTATAATAACGTTGGTTCGCTAACGGATCCGTATTTCAGATATTCAGAGGACCTTGCGCTCCGCTGGTTCACGAGAACTGTAAAATATTTGGTTAAAGTCGGTTTCGTTAAAATGAAATGGGACGATTACTGAAATAACCTTATCAAAACTGCTACTTTCTTTCGTCACAATTACGTTATTACCTATTTATTAAAACTTGACAATAATTTATATATTAATTGAAAGTCATTATCCAGTGACGATGATGATGATCTTGTCCGGTCGATTTCGGACATGGGGACTGTTTCAATTCCGTTGCTCTTATGTGGCTGATGAGGCCTATCTTCTCAGAGACAACCCGAGAGCAAAGCAGTATAACACAAGTAGGTACACACTACGACAGCACCTTTATTCATTGTTAATCAATTTAATTTTTCGTTTGTTTTAGAAATGATCGCAAATTTACTGAAGTGACAGTAAAAAAGTGAATTTTAAACTTATATTATAACTAAGAAGAATGATAATGTGTTAAGGTCCCATTCCGCATTATGCTGACATGGCTATCTGGTGCCACATCCAGTATGATGTAAATAATTATGGACGTAATGATGATATACTGTCTCAACGAATATTCGAATGAATACACATTTTTTTTGGACTAAATACTGTATGTTGTACAAAACATCCAAAAAATATTTTCTATACGTTAATGTGGAATCTAATTTAGTAATTAATAAGTAGTCTCATTTCCATAAATGTTTTATTTTGTATATTTTAATACTTCTAAAATATCGCAGTTGCTTTCCTTCTATAAAGTGTATTCATCCTACATATATTAACTTCAAAGAATCCTCACACAAGTTTAACAATGAAATTGCGAGTATCACTCAATTACGATTCATGAAACCCCTATCTTATGATAAGGCACCCTTTGGTCCCCTTTTGACAGCTGAATTATTAATTCAATTGGTTAACATTACAATGTATGGGTCGTGTTTAATCTTGAGGCTTATATGTAGAAGCTGAATTGTGACATCATTAATACGGTATTTATAATATTATAATGCATACCTAGCAGAGCTATACTCTGCGTTACACGCCGTGTTTTTTTGATTTCTTTATTTTCGATATCGCTTTTTGTAACATTCGAAATATTTTTTTTCGTTTTTCATACATAATTTCAAATGCTATCATCATCAGCCTATGTTAGTCCACTGCTGGACGTAGGCCTCTCCTATTAACTATGCGTATAGACGCATTAGGAGGTAAATGCCCATAATCGCCACGCTGGGCAAGCGGATTGGCGATCGCAGTAATGTGTCCACTATGATGACGCTGCTGCCCATCATCAATCTTTTATCAAATAACGGTAGTGACACTTCAATCCCTTAGTCGACTTTTACGACACCCGCAGGAGGAGTTGGGGTGGTGACAAATGTATTCTTACTGCCGTCACCACACGGCCTCACAATGCAAAATTATGAATTTCAAATGCTAAGTTGTATAAAATAAGTAACATTATGATGTAATAAAGTCATTAAACTTTTTTATAACTCAATAACAGTAAGAGTTATGATGACACTAGTTTCTTAGAATTCTATTTGACTTAAATAGACTCCCCTTTTTAACGCAAAAAAAATCGCCTGTATATTTGTTGTTACAACAGAGCCACGTTTTTTGTCAGCTTTCCACCAGCGTTTATATGTCTTAAGTGGGTCACTTTCAATTGAAAAGACACAAATTGTCCATTCAGTGGTCAAAAGTTAACAGCTGATTGGTGTACCTATATTTATATTATTTTGTAAGCTTGGTGTAAATGGGTTTTTTCTGTCTGTTATTGCCATAGTTACAGTTGCCTGAGTCACGCTGATTTTATGCAAAATTATGCTACTTAATATATGTAAACATGCATAATGAAGGGTCCACGGAAAAAACATGTCCAAAGCTAAAAAAAACGGGACAAATTCACACCTTATTCTGTTTAAAGTAAGGTGGTTTTTCCTTCTGTAATTTGAATTGACTAGACATGTTCTTTCCGTGGACCCTTCATATAGTCATCAAGGAAAAGGTTTATTAACATCAGAAAAATGCATGTTTGCATAGTTTAAGCAGCATAATTATGCATAAACCCTGCGTGACTCAGGCGACCGTAACAATGGTAATAACAGACAGAAAAAAGTTGATTCAGCCAAATTTATGTTACGATTTGTAAATAAGGTAAACCGGGGAACTAAATGGTACCGTTAATTGTAATTTCCCAAAATTTACTTCACTTTAGGTAGTATGTCTACCTAAGAGACGATAACCCAAATCTATCAATAGCTACATATGTATACGAGCACTGTCTTTTCAAAAAGGCTTATTTACACTATCAATAATGGTTATTTTTCCTATGTTTTCATTTGAAAAATAATGTCTTTTAACAAAATGGACATAAAACCTTTTAAAAAGACACTCCTCATATATACTAGACATCAAAGGAAGTAAATGCACAACACATGAAACGAAGCGTCACAATTTGTTCACGACGCGATATCTCACAGAATAATCCCTTACGTCAAATAACAAAAGCGTATTCTATCCAATATCACTATTATACACACTCCAATTTATATATAATACGTGCTATGATAAATGTACCTCATTTTTCATATCAATACTTCGGCATATTTCTCGCGTCGCCTTAGCGAGGTGACGTTGACGTATGGCTCGTATATTTTGGTAACACTCTATATGCTGGAAACGCTAATCGAATATAGAACCCGGTACATTGAATACGTTAAACTGGATAACATTATATCTCGGTATGACTACGGTTGTTTTTTGGAAAAAACGGTTTTACTGTATTTATCTAAAATGCCAAATTCGTTATGCAAATATTAAAAAATCAACAATAAAGTAAATAAAACCTACATTTTTTACTAAATCTCCCAGGATTTGTACACTGCGATGAAGTTATTATGGTTTCATTTTTCATAATCATAATTTGATTGTATCATAGTCATGCATCATTATTAGACACGAATGGCCATCTTAATACTATTCCATACGGAAAGTAGGTACTCTAAGAATTATTCAAGTCTGATAACCGTAAGGCGTCACAAAGCTTTAGTAAAATAGTTGGCATGACACAAACACGTACCTACGTAATAACACCATTTAAATGACTAACTTGAAATCCATTAAAACGAATAATTAAAGGACAGCATAATTATACGAGTAATGCTTAGTAGGATTAGTGCGGACTATTTTTCAACTAGACGGTAGACTTTCATGGTGTATGTTTTGGTTCGTTCTAGTAAGTATTACTCAAATATTTAATACAAGATATGAAAGCAAAAAGTGTATTTTGTTTCGTGAAACAATTTTTACTTTATGTGGTTTTCTCTAATTCAGAGCTTTATTTCTTTATGTGTGTTTATCCTCAGCTACTCCGTTCGTGCCTATTACTGGCAGGCGTTTGTCGTGTGTCTGTCAGTTGTGAAGTAGTGAGATAAAATCACTTCCACTTCTGAGCTACGGCTCGCTGTCAAAATGTTTGGTCAGCTTGTAGTGCCAGCCGCTGTGCGAGGCGCTAAAATCAGAGCCGACTGAAAGCACTTAAGTTTAACCGCCTTACATTATAGACTGCCGAATGTAACTTGAAAGACTTGCTTTAAAGCAATCTGTGTTGTTAGTGTAACAATTTCAGATAATATTTTGCAGATATGTTATGATTATAAGTCGTATAGTTACGAATAATAAGTAATATAGGTAGTTACCTATATTACTTATGAAATAACACCAAATATTATAACTACGAAACTGATTTAACTACAGAAATACCCTTATTTTATATTTAATAAAAAAAGCTTTTAATAAAAACCTATAAAAAAGTAAAATAAAACTATCTAAAACGGATTATCCCGCGTATATTAATTAATTTAACTTCATTCCGACGATTCGAACAGTTTACAGGGTTCGTGGTCTGCGGGCGACTGATTATTAGTACCTATAGTATACCTAAGTTGCAACGAAATTTTACAGCATACATTTTCAGCGAGCCAAGCTAACTTTTAATACATATTGTACTCACAAGCCGTATCAAATCAGTCATCAAATTCTAAGATATGCTTTATAAGTTGGTATGAAATTTCTATGAACATCACAAGCAAAGCAACAGGGCATGCTCTTCAATCCGGCCCTTTGATGGCCGGCTCGATCGCACAATAGATATGCGGAGCGTTTCGATATTGGACCAGGGACTACTTCGAAGGAGACTCAAGGACCAGCTATCGATAGAATACCTTACCGAATTGCCAAATAATATGGATTTACTTTGATTGTGTTGACAAAGAGGGTTGCTTTGAAAGTCACCTGCTGGCAGCTTAAACAGGATTCGTAGTAAGAAACGGGAATTATCTATACACAGTGTACGCTACCGTAATAATATATGAGATAAACAAAAAACGTGGGGATTTTTATTAATATTACTGTGACTCCATTGACAAAGTCTTTCATACAAATTTTGGATCACTCTGTCTGCTGATTAAAAATAAACGAAAAAAAATCGTTCTTAAATGTTAAGTGATATTGAAGATATTTTGCAAACCGCACGAAAAAAGGTGATTCACCCATATATAACTTGGATTATTTATGCCGTCATCTGTTAGTCCTAAGTAGGTATACCTATATCGCGGAATATTATCCGACGCAACCAAGGCGGCAAAAAAAACTGATTCAAACTTTATTGAGTAAGAAGTCGTCTTATCTAATTGCGGACTTCCTTTTATTAAGATACTATTGCTGGTGAGACTACGTATACTTTGTTATACACAGTGTAACGTGACGAAACCGAATAAATTTAAGGTCGTAAGAAACAATAACTTATGTAATCCAGACATTACAGCAGAAGTATACATAATGCATGAATAACATCATATATCGATCTCGATTCGTATAATATATATGATATAGTGCTTCTTACGTCTTCAGGAATAAGCTTTTAAAGTTATTCGATTTCTTTGTGTTACACAGTGTATACAACAACATAAACCATTTTATACGTAAAAATGACTCATCGTTGTTAAAAATCCCTCATTTAACATTCGGTTATTCGATTTACAGCCAATTAAAATGCAAAGCTAAAAAAACGTCAGCGCAACTTTTCACAATATTCACAATAACTGAGCTCAAATTGAAATTCTCGCAAAAAGAGGGGAAAAAACATGAAATGAAATATTTTCATCAAATAAAATTCCCAAATGATAGCAAAGAGAAATAACTTCATGCATTTTGTACAGCCGGCAGTGCGATCCAGAACGGACGGGAACCGTTAGGAAAAAATACATTTTTTTGTTGATCGTACAGATTCCGACAAAGCGTGCGCTAACAGCGGGCATCGGCACAGAATAGCCGGGCTAGGTATAGACCGGTCACTAGGTATAGAACGGTTAGTTGCGACGCGATTAGTCCATGAATTCGTTTGCACACTGTTTCGAGTGATACTGTCGCGAAACCCTGTACCGAAAACACCGAAGTTCGCGAATTTCGGGGATTTTTCTCTGTCACTCTAATGACGCCTTCGTTGGAGCGACAGAGACAAATCCCCGCAATTTGCAAACTTCGGTGTTCGCGGTACGGTAGAGTGGGCAGGTTTAGTGTGATTAAAAAATAAATTTGAGATTCAGAAACTATGCGAAGCATTTTTGATACTTTACTGGATTGTAACTAGATTTCGAAATATAGGGCAAAAGTAAATTTCAAGTAGTTATACAGGGTGTTTGGGATAATGATGTAGGAATTTCTGGAGGTGGTAAAGGAGACTAACTGGAAGAGTTTGAACCCTATTTACCTTAGTCCAATATGTGACAGTTTTTTTTTTAACTAATTGCTATTTTGTTGTACTTTTTCTTGTAATCAAAACCTAGAAAATCAAGCATGTTTTTACACGAATAGGAAGACTCATATCCCGACTACGTTTTTTTTACTGGCCGTTAAAGTTTAATTTACTGTTAGAAATCAGTAATGATGGACTAGAAAAATTATTAAAAAAAATGTTGTGTATGGCAAGTGGGAGTTAATTTTTTTTTTATTTATTACTCAACTAATTGTTATGTTAATTATAAAAAAATCAATGCTATTATTTATTGCATATTTTGTTTTAAATTTAACTTTTTAAGTAAATTTTTGGTATAAACCTAAACATTTTGAAAAACGTGATTTAAAAAAAAACTGTCACATATCGGACTAAGGTAAATAGGGTTCAAACTCTTCCAATTAGTCTCCTTTACCACCTCCAGAAATTCCTACATCGTTATCCCAAACACCCTGTATACAGACATAGGTAGTCGGAAAATTAGGGTTTAAAGCCGGCAAAAAAATCGTTTATATTTATCGCTTTAAACTATAACGTACCTAAACGGTACTTTATCAACACATGGTGTAGTATACACGCGGACTTCACTCCGGTCCTGAGCTCCGTTGGGTGCGGTCGTGTTTTTTTTTTTTGCATTCTTATAAATAAATAAATAAATAAATATCTTGGGACATCTTACACAAATCGACCTAGTCCCACGGTAAGCTCAATTAAGACTTGTGATGTGGGTACCAGGCGACGATATATATAATAGATAGATACATATAAATAGATACCTACTTAAATACATACACAACCATGACCGAGGAACAAATATTTGTGATAAATGAATACACAAATAATGCCCTCGCCGGGATTCGAACCCGGAACCTCCAGCTTCGTAGGCAGGGTCACTACCAACTAGGCTACGGAGGCTGACAGACGGAGGGTGTTGTGCGCTAGTATCCTATATCTCCAGTGCAGAGCAGATATATATTTGTATAATTTACAACCCTACAGCCTTCTACACATGGTAGTGCAACAGTTGTCTTGTGTTGTTTATTTATACCTTTAAAGCCCGTGAAGATGGCATTTGCAATAGTGCCGAAATATCGGGTGCTCTATAATTTCATTTTACATGGTAAATATCCCATTATAATTAATACTAATAACATATTCCATTCGAAGTTTTATAAAAACTATTCCATTATCGCCTCTCCGAGAGGTTATATGCAAAGGTATAATCCGGAGCATGCTCTACGCCCCGCCCGGACGGCAGTTCATGCATTTTAATGAGAGCTGGTGCATCGTCCGTATGCAAACAGGGTCTGCATACGTTAGTTCTATACATTTATGTATGTTTTTGCCCTACTTGTATCTTTTTCGGTGAGTTTGGGTGAATGAGAATTTACTTTCAGGTGTTATTTTTATAATACTTTGGTACAATAATAATAACACGCTAGAGATAATTTTAGTATTATGGTTACATACATATGACCGAGTAATTAGCGAAGTGGATTTAGTTTTGTGTTTAAAGTCTTTACCTACTTATTTTACATGAGGAAAATAATTTTATGCTCCAAAAGTAAGATATTAGGCTTCAAAAGCGAGACTAAAATAGTGTATTTACCCCATATTCAAAAAACGTCTCCTAACTTAGCAAGCCGCTAAGTATTGCTTATTCCTTTCGGTCTTATCTATATCTCTATAAGAGAAACAATGCTTAGTGGCTTGCTAAGCAATACAAGATGTCATTCTGCCAATCGCATACGATAAGTCGTAAGGGTGCGGCTCCATTGACGCGGAGCGGAGCGGAGCTGTGGGAGCTCGGCCAATGAGACCGCATCACAGTGTTTCGAATTTTGAATTTGAAGGATGTAATTGGACAATTTTGCACAGCTCCGCTCCGCTCGGCGTCTGTGGAGCCGCACCCTTAATGTATTAAAATGACAGATCCGAACGAAAATTCACGTGTTAATAATGTATGGAAATCGTAGTGGTTACAGAACGACATCTTGACTACGCATGCTGGCCTAAAGGCTCTATTACCCTGCGAACAATTTTCCCTCATTTTCTTTTGGAAAATTACTGTCAACATAGCTTGATTTCAACCATTGTCAAACTATTATACAGGATAGTTAAAATCCATTTCAATATCAATTTATTTTGACCAATCCAAAAAATATAAGAGCCGGACTACCTGGAGAATTCCTGGCACAGCGTATCAGCATTGCAGCATCAGTAAATGCCGTGCTGACGGCATTTACTCGCTGACTTTGTACTGAGGATGCTGATCCTCAGTACAAAGTCACAAGGGCCAATCTTAGATACCTATACAGGGTGTTTGTTATGTCGTTAGCCAAATTTGGATATGTCATTCGCGATCACCAGTACACATTTTTGAAAAAAAAAGTGACACTTTTTTTTATTTTTTTTCCCGTTTTTTATCCGGCAAAAACATAATTTGTGTTCACTAGGCAAGTTTGTTTCAATCCGTGCGATTCGATGGCTGACAGAAGGGTAGCAGGTTTGAGTAGTCAAGTCTTAGCCAATCAGGAGTTCATCACAAGCACCGATCAGCCGACGTCACTCACCCCACCATCGGCACTAAACAATGAATAAAATGTCCTAACTACATGCACACACGATTGTTATTTGATTAAAACTGCCCAAACGCATACCTACCTGTACCTGCTCGTCGTCATCAACAATTCAATTTGCTTAAGGTGGGTCCACACTTGTGACATTTTGCCGAACATTATTCCGTGACCGTAACAGTAACACGTGTCAGTACCGTTAATGTAGACGTATTTTGTACGCGAACAATTTGTTACAAGTTGCAGTACGGCACAATCTATTCCGAACACTCAAAGAACTGTTTTGACACAGACCATGTATGACCAGTCTGCAGGACAATGTATGGAGTTACAATCTACTAACCGGGCCTAGTGTGGACGCTGGTCTGTGTACTGTCACGCATCGAAGTCACGTGTTACGGGCCGATCCATCTCGAGTCGGTTTTCTTCAAAGCATGTTCGCTATTTTCCCCGACCTGTGACGTGACCAAGACACGTCCACATTTGCATTTATGACACGCGTACAAGTACGCCAGATGACACAGACACAGCCATGGGCTAGGAATGGATCACGTCGTGACCTGTCCGGCGGTACGTCCCCCGCCCGCACCTCGCCGCCGCCTCGGTAGTCCATCATTCACGGAATGCACGCATAACTATAAACTTCCGCGATTGCAGATGCTTCTGCAGACGACATGTTGAGTAACTAGGTAGTCGGTAAATGACAACCAACGACCGACTCTTATACCGATGTCATGCCACGCAGTCTGGTTCGCCAACGTGCGTCTACACTTGTGACATTTCATCGTACACGGTGTGTAACCATGTCAGCACGATCACGGAGCGTCCACATTGAGCGTAACATGTTCTGTTGCAATGTCACGTAGTCCGGTCCGTCGTATTGTTACAAGTGTGGACCCACCTCAGAGAGTGCTTTAGAATCGATATCTGAGGTAAACCAGTACGCGTTTGTATGACGGAACATTTAAGTTACTCCGTTCTTGAGGTCAAATTATGCTGGATCGCAAGATGCCATGTGCCATTTGTACAGCACTCTGTAAACAAAGAAGGAGTGCGCTTGCGTGAACGCGCTCGAGTCAAACTACCCTCAGATCGGCGCGCAACTCAAAATACCCTCATTATTAGTACTGTATGCGATAGACTGATAATGCTGTCTCGTGGGGTTTACCTGCAAGTTAAGCTCCACCTCCATTCCCTACCACGCGTAGAAAACTTGTTAGGTACGTTGTAACGCATTGAATTAGTAACCTTATGCGGGTTAATTAAAGTTGAAAACTCAAACACCCTTTCCAATCTGATTTGGCAGTTACGAGATTGTGGGGCAGTACGCAAAGTAAGCAAGTGATCGTAGTGACCAAACATTCGTTAGATAATGGGATTTTTAAAAAAATCTATAACAAAAAGGATAATGAAAAATGGATTATTTTTGTTTTACCAAATATTTTTTTAAGCCTTTACCCAACACATATTGCAATATGGCTAATGATATAAAAAACACCCTGTATAGGTTAGGTGAGTTTGAATTAATTCATGTACATTTACAAATTGTGCAGATAAATGTGAATAAAGAATCAAAAGTATTTTGTATTCCAATGGAGAGTTTATTATCCAGATAAAAAAAATGTGTCGTTTGTATGTCGTGAAGAATTGTACCTAATTATTATGTATGTATGTAAAAAAATATTATGTAAGTAAATTCAATTTGATGTACCTCCAAAAAATGCTAAATTCCATTGTTAAAAGCAAACGATTGTAATAAGCGAAATCGTAATAAACGCATGAACTTTAATAGTGACTCCTAACTACTAAAGTCAATCATATGCCAATGCACACGTCGCTAAAAAACGGTTGGTGGCTATATGCAAAGTCATACAGTCTGTAGATATATAAATTGTACAGATTTGTAAATAACTAAAAATGTGGGAAAAAATTAAAAGCGGCCTATTTGTCATAAGTCAGGACTTGCTTTTTATATCTAGGAAGATATCTTATGATGACAAAGCAGCATGTTTTGGGTTAACCTCGTAAGGCCCAACGTCCTATTTTTAGGACAACAAAATTTACTCATAACGGCCTATGACGTCATATTTTTCAAAGGAATATCAATTTTATTTTGTAGGTCCCAAAATTAAAAATAAAATGTATTTTTTTAGGTCAACGGGTTATTATTTCAATTGTCCTAAAAATAGAATGGGCCTTACGAGGTTAAATGTGAAATTTTATATAGGGCAATTCCTATTAAATATATGATCTGATGTTAAAATGGATTCCACATATCCAGTTAAAATTTTAAATATGTGTTTGATATTAAAATGTTTCTATGAAAAAAGACACCCGACCCTTATTATTTGCTAACGAGTGCAAATCATTGTTGATATTTTTTTACTTGTAACATCGTGTATTTTCGTTCATAAATATTATATAAGGTCTCATTAGCGTCATGTGACGACACCCTAAGCCTTCTAACAAGCGAAGTTGTAATCCTAGCGACGGATCCATTAAATTTGCTAAGTACTTCAGCCATTGGGGTTCCTTGGCAGAGGATTGTTAATGTTAATAGGCATAAAGACACCACATTAAATATTAATTGGTTTTGTATTAGGTGCTGCTCGTAATTAGTTTTGTACGTATTTTGTAAATCGTGTTTTATTTTTTTGTTTTTAAGACCATGTATGTGTTACACTGTGTAAACTTTGCTACTACATGTACAAATTGAGTAATAAATATCCACAAAATATGTTGTTTTAAGTGAATCTAATGGATGAATAAAGTTAAATGCTTATGTTAGATTATGTGGACCTGGCCAGGGCATTAAACACTCCCCTTGTTATGGAAAGCGTATCGCATGAACCGGTTTCACTACGGTCTTATGTGAGTCATCCCTTGTTAGAACAACACTTGCTTTGGATTCATAACCTGTAGTTA
>JALPQI010001682.1:0-126127 GCA_025490895.1 Thaumatotibia leucotreta
TCCCACGGTAGGCCCAATTAAGGCTTGTGATGTGGGTACCAGGCGACGATATATATAATAGTTACATACATATAGATACTTAAATACATACACAGCCACAACCAAGGAACAAATATTTGTGATAAATAGATACACAAATAATGCCCTCGCCGGGATTTGAACCCGGAACCTCCAGCTTCGTAGGCAGGGTCACTACCAACTAGGCTACGGAGGCTGACAAGTATCGTGTATAAAAATATTTCACCATAATAACACAAGTATTTAATCATTTAACATTCAAGAACTAACATTAATAATCTTTCAGAATATATAAAGTAAATACTTATTTAATAGCTCTTAAATAGAGAAAAGAGTGGTACCTTCTATATTTCTTAATAATTCTTGTCATGACCTGAATTTAGGACAAATACTTGAAAATGTCTCCGAATTTACTACAGAGTAAATTGGGGTAAATAAATAAAATGATTTTAATTTCAAATGCTGAGACAATCCAGTCATTGGTCCGCTGAATCGTCAAATATTTACTCATCGAGAGAAATTCGATTGAATCTGGGTCTATCTAAGTATCTAGTAAATTATACGAGCATTTAAGTTTGATTTAATGGTAAAAGAGGTTTTATTAACTGTAATAAAATTTAATTTTAATCGATTATTCTCAATTCGAGGTTTTTTTAGGGTTCCGTAGCCAAAATGGCAAAAACGGAACTCTTGTAGTTTCGCCATCTTCGTCTGTCCGTCTGTCCGCAGCATAGCTTAGTGGCAGTTAATACTAGAAATCTGCAATCTGGAACAAGTATACATATTAATTATGCCAACAAAGTAGTACAATAAAAAGTAGAAAAAAATTTTTTTCGGATACCTCCCCAACTAGTGAAGTGGGGATGTTTTTTTTACACGACTGCCAAAAGGAGAGTATATGTGTTCAGCCCCTATGTATGTTTCATATTTTCTTTAAACGCGCAGATCTTCGCGACCACTTAACCGTTTTTAATAGTGTAAGGTATCATTAGAATCCTCGTGATGTCGCGGGTAACATAGGATATGTGACGTCACGTTAAAAATAATATGGCGGCCTTTAAATTCAATATTATCAGACCAAAAAAAATAAATATTAAAGAAACCTATCGAGTTTGGTATCAAAATGAAGAGCTTCAAACAACGATTACAAATATGTACATAACTTATATGTGTGTAACTTATTCAAGAAGAGCGAGATTCATTAAAATGCAATCAAATCGCATAGAATAATATGTGATCCAAACGCTATGATTTGGGTATCAAATTGAAGCATTTTACATGCAGATTGTAAATACAGATACAAGTTATATGTTTAATTATATGTATGAAGAGAAAACTCGAAATGTTCTACATCGCGGTATTGAAATTTTTCTTTGAATTCTAAGCCGTGACAGAACTGTCACCGCTGACACGGGGCTTAGTGTGTATGAAACAGATACATTATATAAGTGTTTGTGGTCGAGTGGTAAAACGCACGGCTGCTACGCAGCGGTTCTGGGTTCAATCCCCAGCTTGTGCCGATGAGTTTTTCGAAAAACTTATGTATGTACATCATCATTTGATATCATCACAAGTGCTTTACGGTGAAGGAAAACATCGTGAGGTAACCTGTTTGTGAGCTCCCAACCTACCTACCAATGATGTACTAAGCATACATATGTGGTTAAATATCTCGTATCTCGCAAACTATTTACGTAGGTAAATGTTATTTCCATTCTTGGGCATTTTCACTTCTCGGGGCACCCAATTAGCTTAACTCTCACAAAAAAATTAACTTCGATGTCAGCTTTGTAACGACAATTAAGCATTAAATATTTACATAAATCCACTTTATTCGTTTTTTATATTGCATATACGCGTATTCTTTGTGGATTAAATGATAAAAAAATATTTATGTTAATATTCAATGCTTAATTGTCGTTACAAAGCTGACATGGAAGTTAACTTTTTTGTGAGAGTTAAGCTGATTGGGTGTCCCTAGAAGTGAAATTGCCCTCTTATTAAATATTGTGTTATAATAGCTATTTTCCGCAACTCGCCATCTAACGTGCCTATTTTGCGTGGTCCCAACGCTGGCCCAATACGTCGCCGCGAGATAAATGTTCCATCTTTTACCAACTATATGAATAAAAGAGGGATGGATAGTCTATTTTGTAGCGATATACTGTCGCACTAATCATGTGCTAATTCCATGTACGTAACGTACCTAAGTAATATCGAGGATTTCTAGATATGATTTGAATATCAGGCCAATGTACCTAACAATACAATAACAACAGCAATTGTGGCCAAACAAAATTGCATCAAAATTAAAACTTGAAATATGTTAAAAAATAAATTGTATTTAGGCCCTTTTTCGCCTACGGCCCTTCAGCCATTCGCAGACGTTCAGTCTTCGCATTTTCTCGAAACGAATTGTCGAGTCTGCGGCCCTGAGATTCGTTTTAAAGCTACACTTTTACATTGTATAGCGAAGGAGCGCTGGACTATCTCTGGTAGTTCGGTCTTCGGCCTCGTAAGCCGGCGCCCCTCTGGAGGACACTTCGGGCTATCAGTCCTACGCGGAGTGCGGTCTACAACTTTCGCAAATTGTGGAAACGATCGTCGGGCCTGCGGCTCTTTTTTATGTTTCACTATTTCATTACGTGCCCTGATAGGGCTAAGCTCTGGCTTCGATTGTTAAGATAGTTAAGAAGGACGATTGTACCGCGTGGACTCGCCCGTCGAGCCTCCAGTCCTCGGGATCGCGCCGAGAGCACCCCGATAGTGCCGCTCCAAGTCCTCGGCTCTAAGCGGAGCTGGGCATATTCAGATGCTGGGGTAGTTGAAAAAGCTTGGTAGCTTATTTTTTCCACAGCTCCGTCTTCGGCCTTGCTTTAAATTTCTTACAAGTGTAATGCTATGGCACTCTTAGTGAAAGTTCGGGCCTCTTCCTCCACTAGTCCGGGCCGATGTCTGGGCTCTGGTAGCTCGGCTTTCGGCTTCGCGAACCACTGCCCCTCTTAGGTACGATTTGGACCTTCAGCCCTACGCGGAGCAGAGCCTACTACGGTCTTCGCAGGTTGTCAATACTACGTACTTCAATACTTTGATTATTTTTCATGTTACCCTATTTCACCGCCCAGCGTGGTAACGCTGGGCTCTGGCGGCTCGGCTTTCGGCCGTTGACTCAACACGAAGCTCAGCTTTCGGTCTTCGTTAGAGTTTGTAGCGAACTATCGGGCCTAAGACAGTTGACCCTTTGACCGCCACTGGCCGACAACTACTAGTCCAAGAGCCAGTGAACCCTGAGCGTAACGGTCTTCCTGTAGGGTTAGAAATTTGTATACTAACGGTTTATGGAATTCTAAGAGCAATAGCCATGACCTGGCAGGCGTCAGCCCTGCACGTCATCAGGCCCTTTATTTTTTGAACTGTTAAGTAAATTGGATTTCAAAACTTGTTTCTGTAAATTTGAAAAATTTATGGGATAAAGTTAATTTATTGTACATCTTTAAAAAAAAATGACAGGCGATTACAATAAGCAGAAGTATATGACAGGTCAATTAGAAAATGCACAGTTGATGAGGTAAAATAAACTTCATCCTGTATACTCGAAATTTTTATATGTCTTCAAATTAACGTCTCGGAGTAAGTATGTGCAATGCCAGGCGGTTTTGAACAGCATAAGACCTTGCCAGGCGAGGAGACAGTTAAGTAAATTGGGTTTCAAAACTTGTTTCTGTAAGTTTGAAAATTTAATAGTATAAAGTTTATTTATTGTACATCTTAAAAATAAATTGACAGGCGATTACAATAAGCAGAAGTATATGACAGATCGAATAGAAAACGCACAGTTGATGAGGTAAAATAAACTTCAAGTTAAAAAACCCAATTTACTTAACTGTCCCCTCGCCTGGCAAGGTCTTATGCTGTTCAAAACCGCCTGGCATTGTACATACTTACTCTGAGACGTTTATTTGAAGACATATAAAAATTTCGAGTATACAGGACTCGAAATTTTTATATGTCTTCAAATAAACGTCTCAGAGTAAGTATGTACAATGCCAGGCGGTTTTGAACAGCATAAGACCTTGCCAGGCGAGGGGACAGTTAAGTAAATTGGGTTTTTTAACTTGATTCTGTAAGTTTGAAAATTGAATAGGATAAAGTTTATTTATTGTACATCTTAAAAATAAATTGACAGGCGATTACAATAAGCAGAAGTATATGACAGATCGAATAGAAAACGCACAGTTGATGAGGTAAAATAAACTTCATCCTGTATACTCGAAATTTTTATATGTCTTCAAATTAACGTCTCGGAGTAAGTATGTGCAATGCCAGGCGGTTTTGAACAGCATAAGACCTTACCAGGCGAGGGGACAGTTAAGTAAATTGGGTTTCTTAACTTGTTTCTGTAAGTTTGAAAATTTAATAGATAAAGTTTATTTATTGTACTTACATCTTTAAAAAAAATACAGGCGAGTAATCGCTAGTTAGTCGCTAGTAGTAGTAGAGTAGTTGCTAAGGGCGTGCGATTGAGAGGTGCAACTGTTCCCTCGCCTGGCAAGGTCTTATGCTGTTCAAAACCGCCTGGCATTATACATACTTACTCTAAGACGTTTATTTGAAGACATGTAAAAATTTCGAGTATACAGGATGAAGTTTATTTTACCTCATCAACTGTGCATTTTCTAATTGATCTGTCATATACCTCTGCTTATTGTAATCGCCTGTAATTTTTTTTTTAAGATCTACAATAAATTAACTTTATCCTATTGAATTTTCAAACTTACAGAAACAAGTTTTGAAACCCAATTTACTTAACTGTCACCTCGCCTGGCAAGGTCTTATGCTGTTCAAAGCCGCCTGGCATTATACATACTTACTCTGAGACGTTTATTTGAAGACATGTAAAAATTTCGAGTATACAGGATGAAGTTTATTTTACCTCATCAACTGTGCATTTTCTAATTGACCTGTCATATACTTCTGCTTATTGTAATCGCCTGTCAATTTTTTTTTAAGATGTACAATAAATTAACTTTATCCTATAAATTTTTCAAACCTACAGAAACAAGTTTTGAAATCCAATTTACTTAACAGTTCAAAAAATAAAGGGCCTGATGACGTGCAGGGCTGACGCCTGCCAGGTCATGGCTATTGCTCTTAGAATTCCATAAACCGTTAGTATACAAATTTCTAACCTTACAGGAAGACCGTTACTCTCAGGGTTCACTGGCTCTCCAGCTATACGTACGCGTGGCGTCTGGAGCTCAGCATATTCGTTCGTCTGGCGGTCAAAAGGCTAAAGGGGACGGTTATACCGTGTGGTCTCACCCGTCGGGCCTTCGGTCCTACGTGGATGTCGGCATATTCAGATGTTGGGGTAGTTGAAGAAGCATGGTAACTCAATTTTCTCACAGCTCGGCCTTCAGCCTTGCTCTAAATTACTTGCGAGTGACAGGCTTGGGCCTTCGAAGTGATAGTCCGGGCCTCCGCGAGCTCTGCTTTCGGCCTCCCACCCTAAACCTCACCCTTCGGAAGTTCGGACTCGCTTAACATAAATTTACATTGGTTTCGCTAACGTTCCAGCCCTTGCGCGGCGTGCCCTACCTACGGCTTCGCCCAAAATACCTGAGATGGGAACTCTTCGGGCCTCCGGAGCGAACTTGGGCCCTACGCAGGGTCAGCCTTCCAAATTTTATCGAAATTTAAAGAATCTTCGAATACACTAAAAGGTTTCAAATAAATTAATTAATTAAAAAATTAAAAAACACGACTGCCGTTTAAAAACGTTCTTAAAAGTAAAAAATAATTCCTTTTTCAGGTTCATTCTTGTGAGCGTATCTACATATAAGCGCTTGTCTTATTACTTACGAGATTTTGTTTCGATTGCAGTCGGGGAACCTTCATAATGTTTATATTTTCCGTAATGAAAGGTTCCCCGACTGCAATCGAAACAAAATATCGAAAGTAATAAGACAAGCGCTTATATGTAGATACGCTCACAAGAATGAACCTGAAAAAGGAATTATTTTTTACTTTTAAGAACGTTTTTAAACGGCAGTCGTGTTTTTTAATTTTTTAATTAATTAATTTATTTACTTGATGTTATCCTATAGTGAAGTGGGGTATAATTGAATAGATGTCTTAAAAAGAATAAGGGTCTTTAAAGAAAGTTTTATAATAATCGCTTCAGAAGAAAAAAAAATTGTGTCTCTAACTTTTGATCCGTAGGTCCAAAAATATGAAAAAAAAATCATGAAAAGTGGACTTGTAGAATACTTTAAATTAAAACTATTTTGAACATAATCGGCCCAACCGTTTTCTAATAACTACGGAATCCTACATTGAGCAAGGTCCGCCACGCTCTTGGCCGGTTTTTTTTTACAGACAAGCTGGTTGGCCAGAATGTTTCATTATTTGTTGTACAATTCTCAAAGCGATTGCCATCTGACCTTCCATTTCAAAAGGTAAAGCTTCCGGATTAAGTCCTTTCCTGGCGATATCTTCATTCAAAAAGTTGTAAACATCATTGATTTGCGTAGGAAGGTGCCAGAACTTTGGAGAAACTCATTCAAAGTGTATTATTGTGAAATTGACAAAAGTGGAGGTTTCTTTGACGATAATCGAAACTGTTACACGTGGATATTTAAGGCGCGGATCTCCTAAAAATATTATTTCCATAGAATTCATTATGGTATCACTTTATTATGGTAGTTTAGTTTGAAACACTACTTTTTGGAAGAATAGTAAAAGTGTCGTCTACAATCTTTTAAATATCTTCGGCTGCACGGCAGCCAATGAGAGTGCTCGAAGTACTCCATAAAGATGTCTACGACAACAGGAAATACTGGAGACCCCATCGCCACGCCATCGACTTGAAGGTAGAATTCACCGTTCCATAGTAAGTAACTTAGCATATTTCTCGGACATGTTTTTAGTACTGGTAATTTTTCAAAAGGGTTTCTTGCCGGTCCCAATTTTGGGATACCTTCCTAACAATACAATCATATAAAGGAAGGAAATACTTGTCAGGCAGAGGCGTAGGGATAGAACCGGCGTAGATTATAAAATTTAGTATCTATATCCACCCTTAAAATTTATTGTCTGTAGTTTAGTATATTTTTCTTTGTGGTTAGTTTTGTACTTATCTTTCTTATTTTGATGCAGGTAGATAAAGTTAGTTAATATACGCGAGTTTATCCATTTTCATTTTATTTCCTAATATTTTAATTCAAGTGCAGATTAATTCATTTGACTGATACTGTTAACCGAGTATTGAAAAATCAGGCGTTACTTGAATGCAATCTTGTCACTTCCAATCAATAAGTTAAATGGTACTCTTTGATCATAGATGATGCCCGCCTTAAGCGCGATGTCTTCTTCATGTTTTGATCCTATGAGGTCTACATTGTATGTATATTTCTTAGAAGTAAACACAATAACGCGTTTAGAAAATAAATATAAAATATTGAAATAACACCTCACTGGTCTACCATTTTACCCCCTTATTCATAAACGTTTGTTATCTTTACAAGCCGCTAATAATTGTTTATCCCTTTTACTCTTATGGACACATTGTTCGACTCGTAGTTCGATTTAATCACTGAATAAAGTCAAAATGTTGTAAACCAACTTTTTTATTCTCTATAGTAAGTTGTTCTTTATCATAAACACGAGATATGCTTACCCTAAAGTATCGGTAACTAATTTGAAAACACCTTATTTAATAGATAATTAGGTACAGTCGCCTCTCGTTAATTCGAAACTCGAAGGACTTATCCAAATAATACGATTTATCGAGAGTTTGAAATATCAAATTGTCGGAAATACTCGGGAGAAAAAATTAAAGTACGAAGTGTTAAGTAATATTCAACTGTTATTTATTCAATGCATTTTTTTCACTTTTCTTCCCACCTACTTCCACTTTTTCGATTAAGTCCTTCTTTTCAGCCATCGTCTAGCATCTATACTTTCTAGGACTCATAACTAACGAAAACTTTTACCCCCTTATTCATAAACGTTTGTTAACTTAACAAGCCGCTAATAATTGTTTGTCCCTTTCGGTCTTAACAATGTGTCCATAAGAGCAAAAGGGACAAACAATTATTAGCAGCTTGTTAAGTTAACAAACGTTTATGAATAAGGGGGTTAATCTTTACACATAACCAACGGAGAAGTAACTTAACTGAGTGGCAAACAAATATGTAATTAACAACAAATGCTCGTGCAACTTTTCTAAAATGTAGGGTACCTACTTGCCTCTTTAATCTCATAACTTTGAATTGTCGAATGTTTGACGTCCACGAGTTCGAATTAACGCGTGGTTTTGTTGTGTAGCTATTACTTTTTTGTTTGAATTACCAAGTGTTTAAAAATGTATTGATTTTTTTCGAAATAGCAAGAGATCTTCTAGGGAACTCGTGATAACTTCGAATTATAGAGAGGTTCGAATTATCGCAGGTTTGAAATAACGAGAGTCGACTGTACATAATATATACTTAAATACACAATTACATACACAGCCACGACCAAAGAACAGATATTTGTGATAAATAATTACACAAATAGTTAATGCTCTCGCCAGGTGAACCACGAATCTCCAGCGTCGCGTTTTACCATAGAAAAAATCAACTGCGAAAGACTCTGGTGGATTCAAACCCGCTTGCTCTGGATTGCCGGTCCAACGTGCTTCCAATTAAACCAGACGACCTTCCGTGAATCACAGCAAATTTAGTCAATGGTATTGTGAAGCTAATCACTAGCGACATCTGTTCTCAATATTTCGAACGCATTAGGAGGTAAATGCCCATAATCGCCACGCTGGGCAAGCGGATTGGCGATCGCAGTAATGTGCCAACTTTGATGACGCTGCTGCCCATCATCAATCTTTTATCAAATAGTGGTCACACTTCAATCCCTTAGTCGACTTACGACACCCGCAGGAGGAGTTGGGGTGGTGACAAATGTAAATGATCATATTAGCCTAAAATCTAGTAAGTATAACAGTTTCATTAAACGCCCCGGTTCCTAATAGGGCTGTTTCTCAGCAGGGTTCTTAGTTGCAAGTCTGAGCCATTCGGATTGCAAAGTGGCTGCATAATTGTATGCACATGGGCATGCAGCTGCAGCTGGGGTTTTTACTACTGCTTGGCAAACATTTGCCTCTTTTATCACATCATAATATTGTGATATTTCAGGATTTGACTAGCCTAGTTGGCAGTGACTCTGCCTACGAAGCTGGAGGTTACAGGCGGGAATCCTGGCGAGGGCATTACCTGCGTATTTATTTATCACAAATATTTGTTCTTTGGTCGTGGCTGTCCATGTATTTTAATACCTTTATATATATCGTCGCTTGGTACCCATCAGAAGCCTTAATTGAGCTTACCGTTGGACTTAGTCTATTTGTGTAGGTCCCAAGATATTTATTTATCATTCTATTTCAATCCAATGCTGCTGAACATAGGCTTCTCTTATATCTTTTTATGTGTATAGACCAATTACAAGGGCCCGTAATCGTAATCGCTGAGCAAGTATTAGAGATTGCAGGACTGTGTTCACACGTATCTGTTATACTTTTTTTTAGCATTCTTACGCGTTTTTCATAAAAAATATTTTTGTTATAAATGAAATCAAAATAACATCAAATAATCGTAAAGCATTTATAATTGATAAGTATCTGCTAAGGCTTTTATAACAGAATTTTTAAAAAAAGTTTATCTTCTATCAAACACTAAAAAAGCCTAGTTATAGTTTTTTGCGGGCAAAGTCCAACAAATTTTTAGGTTTGCAATAAATATGTAAGTGTTTAAGTTAACATAATCATTTACATTGTACACTTTGTACAGTTTAGGTACATAAAACGGAGTATTGTCATGTAAATTTGTATTTTTGTTGCTCCGTGAATATAATGCAACAAATGCCAAAATATCGAGTGCTAAAAAACACAAATTATTTAAAATATTTCAAACAAAAATACTAATTTTGCTATATCCTCGCCCTTCAAATAAATGACATGCAGAATTTTACTGGACAAGGCTACTTTCCTGAGACGATTGTTTGCTAAGTCCTATCAACCACCCTGTATATTGCAGCACGGATTCATGGCGTGAAACGGAACAGATTTTGTGTTAATGGTGATTTGAGGTTGCAATATTGGTTAACGTTTAGTAGTTTCATTTTGAATGTAGGTACTTCATTTATTAAAAATGTACATAAAACAAATTCACAAGCACATACCTACGTTGCTTTCCTTAAAAAACATTGTTTAAGCAAGCAGTTGCGTACGGATACAGCAATTTACACGAAATCGTCATGAAAAATGGTGACGCATAATGAAGATTTTTTTCTGGGACACTTTTTTATATATTTTTTCTATAAGGTTTGAAACAACTTGTGATTCTGAGCAAAAATATCACAATTACATCCAAAAATAGTTATTTTTGTCACAACGAGCTTCGTATTATGCAGTCAGTCACTTAAGCTTGTTAACGAAACAGGTACAATAGGGGTAATTAAAAGTTTTCCGACATGACATCGCTGCAAGTAGACTCATTCCGGGGTCACTGAAATAAAAGGAATCTGCACAATATCAGGTTATTTGAATCTAGAGCAGCTCACAATTTTGTATGACAATTAGCAGAAGGTATAAAATCCTCCAATTTTCAAAAACATGAAATTATTTGGTACTGTATTTTGATTTATTTTAATATTATCATTATCATCATATCAGCTGAAAGACGTCCACTGCTGAACATATGCATCCCCAAAAGATTGCCACAATGACCGGTCCTGTGCCACCCGCATCCAGCGGACTCCTGCGACCTTCACCAGGTCATCAGTCCACCTACCCACCATTACCATGACGTACTAATGCGATTCGGTTTAGGTCCAGGGAAAAGGACAGATATATACGACTCGTATAGCCTTGTCCCTTTCTCTCAACCTAAACTGAATCCATTAGTACGTCATAGTAACTCCCCTGTACATTTGAATCGTGCCACCTGCAAAAGTAGTAAACAATTTCATCTATTTGCCATCCCATTGTGCTCAACTAGTACCCAAAGTATACGTTTCAATGCAAGCAAGTTTTGCGGGAATAAATACGTGTATTTTGAGGTGGCCCAGAGTTTGCACTTTGTTGGATAATTGTGAGCACTGAAGTTGGCGACATGGGGCTTTGATAGTGTAACCCAGATAATAAATCTCAATGGAATAATTTCCATTTCGTTACAAGTGCAAATTTTTTTTTTTATCGACGAGGGTGAAAGTTGGAGTCCGAGTGAAACGAGGGCGACAATCACCCGAGTTTAAAGAAGTTTTTACACGTGTAATTAACGACTTTTTTCATAACCAGTGACTTAAAAAGAGAAATTTACACACGTAAAGCGTGCGCAAAGCTTACTTTTCCGCACTAGTTAGGAAAAAAGATACCAATAGAAACATAGCTACTAATAAGTCACCTAGTTTCCAAAATCAATGATCTTAAATTTTCACATTATTTCAGACATATTTGCTAAAAAAAACTACAAACATTAATAGGTTATTTTTGTGATCGCCTGAAGGCGGAGGCGGATCTGGAAGAGAATCTGCAGCGAGAATATTGCCTGTTTTGTAAACTTTACACTTAAAAAACTAATTTCAGGTTTGCTGTAGAGTTTTACTGTAGTAATTATTTATGTCAAATGATTCATTATCATTACAACTAAAAAAATAATTATGTACAATCTCGGAGCTATGTATCAGTAAACGATTTGTTATAGCATGGACAAACTTCAAGTACATATAAGTTTTACATATCACGCAGTCAACGGGATTCTGCGACCATACATGGACGTCTAACGCCAGCACAAAAATGCCCCCAAAATCAATTGTTCAATTGTGCCAAGATGGGCAGGACAAAGCGGTTTTCTTAACACCACGCATATTTCGGCGCAACATTTTTGTCAATTTTTTATAGAATTTAGCCAATGAAAACTTTGATGGACCAATCACAACTATTTTTAAATCGCGGTTTAAGTTTTTATAGGTTGACATTGAAATTCATTACCGTGATGCATTGAAGAGGGGGTGACATTTCTCGACTAAAATTCAGGACCGATTTGAAAGGCAATTTAACATAGCGTGCGGCTTCCATGTTTTATTTGTTCGTAGACGGGATTAGTTTCATAGTTTTCCTCCACGTTCCGTTTACCGAGGTTCTACAGTATACATATAGTAAGTTTGAGACAAACGAACCGCTGCAATATCATAACAAGTATCGTAGATATCCTAACTACGAACCGTAAAGGAAACCGAAGAGTGAAAATTATTTGGCTTACGCATCATTCCTTCATTAAGAGTGAGCGTGTGATCCTTTTAAAAGTTTTTATTGTATTGTGTTTATTTTTTATTTATTTATCATGATAGTACTTTGCAAATTATTGAAAATGACGGTCTCTTTGCAACTCTACGGTCAAGTAATTGAAACTTGATTGAGTAATTGAATTTCTAAAGACTGCCATAGCATTTCTGTCACATAAAGGGGGCCTTCACAAACATGCTATAGCAGTACCGCCTGTGAGCGTGATAATGTCGTTTCATCATTGAATTTTTATTATACATGAGAAACACGTTGTATCCCATGTTAGATAATAATCTTGTTGCGTTGAATGCTTTTATTAACTTTCTAGCTCGATCTTATTTAGTCTGAGCACTAACTTGTAAAGCCAAGCTGCGGGCAGTAAACTAGTAAATTGAGTTAGGGCACTCTAGTCCAAGTCTAGGTATATTGAGGCCACTACGAAGGGGATAAAATGTGTTTAGACAGTGCCATTTACGATTACTTTTAAGTTTATGAGGCCTGCTATTTAACCATGATGACATTATGTGACATTTGTAAAATGGGTCAAAATTCTTTTTGTTATCTTGTTTCATACCACTCTGGCACGGTTTTAGTTGCTGTTTCAACTCAGTATATAAAAAAAACGGTGCATTTATATTTCTTTTTCACGCTAGATTTTAAACCATACATAAGAAATTAAAAACAAAACATCATCTCATACAAAAATCACCACTGCGTTACGTTTTTAAGGACACAAAATAAGACAATATATTGATTTAAACTTTCACGATTATCACTCATATTTTACAGACAAACGGGTCTTAATCGCGTAAACTTACGTTTAATTATATCCTGACGTTTCGGGCATGACGTTACACCCGTGGTCGCAGGCAGACTGGCGAGAGAATGTATCAACACCTTCGAGCTGCGCGGGTTTTTCGAACTACCCGCACTTGATCTTGATTATTCACTTCTAGGCTAGGGTTGTCACTAGGCCTACACACAACACTCACAACATCCAATGGCTTAAAAATGGATGTTTCACCACGACGCTTACATTTGTAAATCACGGGATTCCACGCGGACGAGATTCCTTGCCCCTCATTTTGATTAAAATTCCGATGTTTCTTAATTTCAATAGCTTCACGTACTTTTCGGCTATGATGTATACGCTCGGTTGAGAGGACGAGATCGGATGAGAGGTGGCAAGCATGAAGTTGAGCAATTACTCCAGTATCTCAATTCCATTCATACTAAAGTCAAATTCACATATGAATTGGAATCGGAGCGCAGTTTGCCTTTTCTGGACGTAAAGGTGATAGGTCGAGATGATGGTTCTTTGGCGCACACTGTCTATAGGAAGCCCACACACACAGACAGGTATTTGAACGCTCTGTCTCACCACCACCCCCGCCAGCTTCAGTCTGTGGTTAATTCTCTAAAGAACAGAGCACATGACCTTTGTGACCCTGAATTTCTAGAAATTGAGTTATCGCACGTTTAGGAGGTTCTGAAGAGAAATGGCTACATAATGAACAGAGGGCAACCCAGACGAACACCGAGGAAGAAACATCCAGATGTTGCACGGCGACCAGCATTTTTGCCTTATGTCAGGGGTGTAACGGACAAAATAGGTACGCTTTTGAATAAGTATTCCATACCAACCGTGTACATGCCGTTATCAAAGGTGGCAGGTCATCTAAGGTCGCCTAAGGATGTTTTACCTTATCACACACCGGGCGTTTATAAGATCGATTGTAGCTGTGGTAGTTCCTATATTGGGGAAACCAAACGCACCATAGCGGAAAGGGTCAAGGAACATATCACGGCTGTTAAAAAGCGTCAAACGAATAAGTCTGCTGTGGCCGAACATTTGTTGGAGTCCGGACCTAACCACTGGATTGAGCTCCATAATCCGAAAGTCCTCTCAACCGAGCGTATACATCATAGCCGAAAAGTACGTGAAGCTATTGAAATTAAGAAACATCGGAATTTTAATCAAAATAAGGGGCAAGGAATCTCGTCCGCGTGGAATCCCGTGATTTACAAATGTAAGCGTGGTGAAACATCCATTTTTAAGCCATTGGATGTTGTGAGTGTTGTGTGTAGGCCTAGTGACAACCCTAGCCTAGAAATAAATAATCAAGATCAAGTGCGGGTAGTTCGAAAAACCCGCGCAGCTCGAAGATGTTGATACATTCTCTCGCCAGTCTGCCTGCGACCACGGGTGTAACGTCATGCCCGAAACGTCAGGATATAATTAAACGTAAGTTTACGCGATTAAGACCCGTTTGTCTGTAAAATAAAATAAGACAACGACCAGAATTTTGAACCAAACATCACTTTTATTAGTTTGACTCAAAAGAGGATATTTACTATGTAAATTGAAATTATTGAGCATTTTAGCGCTGTTGCAAATGCCATGTTCACGTAGTAACTTTTTTAAGTCATCCTAATATTGTAAATGACCATGTTACCTTAAAATCTTATAATACCACTTTTACTGAATTCACAGCAGCCATTGCCAAGTTCACAAGTTTTTTTTTTATGTGACGAAGGTAGACAACTGAGCTCTCAGCCCACCTGATGGAAAGCAGGGACTGAGGCCCATGGACATAGTAACCAAAAAATCGCCTATGCGCTGCCTACCCTGAGGACTTAGATGGATTGCCTCTGTCTATGCCAGTAATTACACCGGCTATCATACCCCCAAAACGAAACACAGCTGGGAAAATACTGTTATTTAGCGGCAGGTTAACGGGTTAAGGTGCGTTCAAACTAAAAGAGCATTCGCTGTTCTAACCTCCCACTACGAAATTCGATCGGTACACAAAACGTGATTGGTTGATTTCGTAGAACGGGCGCTAGAACTGCGAATGCTCTTTTGGTTTAGACGCACCTTAAGATGGTGGTAGCTATCCGGGCGAACCCTGCACGAGGTCCTACCACCAGCGAAGAATGACAGATTGGAACTTAGTCACGAGACAATTTCCATACGTTCCCGTTACAGTTATGTGATTGTTCGTACCAAACTGTCATTATTACACACTTGACTAAGGTGCATTCATCCTTACTTGTCTTATCATGTAAACAAACACTTTTTGAAAACATTATCACAATTTTCTCTGCAATTACACATTAATCATCACGTCAAATGTTGTTGCATACTTAATTAAACTCGCAAAGTATTATAATTACTCAAAAAAGCACTGAAAAATATCATTTCTGTAAAGATAAATATTCCAATGTTTTTCTCTCCCTCGCATGTGATTTTCAATCTATGATAGACTGATAGTCCTATTATAGATCACAGCCTATGATAGTCCACTGCTGGACGTCGGCCTCTCCTATTAACTATGCGCGTATTGTCGCATTAGTCGGTAAATGTCCATTATCGCCACGCTGGGCAAGCGGACTGGCGATTGCAGTAATATGTCCACTATGATGACGCTGCTGCCCATCATCAATCTTTTATCAAATAATGGTCAGTGACACTTGAATTCCTTAGTCAACTCTTACGACACCCACAGGAGGAGTTGGGGTGGTGACAAATGTATGCTTACTGCCGTCACCACACGGATGTGATTTCGAACGAGATAGGATATCCCGGCGAGGGCATTAGTTGAGTTTTTATTTATCACAAACATTTGTACCTTGGTCGTGGCTGTCTATGTATTTAACCTTTAGTACGGTCGGCTCTAATAATATGTAATTTGTTTCATTTATACCTTTGACATACGTCCCGAAATGTATACATATTATTTGACGTGACTATACCTATGCGTTAACGTCAAGCAGTTAAAAAAATAAACGGCTATTTCTTGAAAAAAAAATTAAAAAAAAAGGTGAAAGGAGAATCTACTATCTATCTATTAAATATATCGTCGCTTGTTACCCACATCACAAGTCTTAATTGAGCTTACTGTGGGACTATTTGTGTAAGATGTCCCAAGATATATTTATTTATACAATACCAAAAGGAGGCAAGCAAAATATGACCTCAAATAACACCATTCCCTTACCACTCAGCACAATACATAATCATTAGAAGCAAAATAACAACATCACGCGGCTTTATGTTTCGCGAAAACATTCACACCATTGTTGTCTCAACAATATACTGACAAATACTCGATATATTTCGACTATATCTGTGTTATGACGAAGAAATCTCGATATCTAGAGACAAACGCAGGCAAACACGATAAATCATTTGGGTTCGTATGAGCGTTCGCTATTCTGAGATCGTTCGATAGTTTGAAACTATCACTCGCAGGCGTCCGAATTTTACGACATTTGATTCACACTTTTGTTTATCCTTCGTTGTTGTATTTAGTAAGCAAAAAATTTAATTGAACAATTAAACTTAATTATATTTAGTCTTGCCGTTTAGTGACGGCAGTAAGAATACATTTGTCACCACCCCAACTCCTCCTGTGGATGTCGTAAAAGTCGACTAAGGGATTGAAGTGCCACTGACTTTTATTTGATAAAAGATTGATGATGGGCAGCAGGGTCATCATAGTGGACACATTACTGCGATTGCCAATCCGCTTGCCCAGCGTGGTGATTATGGGTATTTACCTCCTAATGCGCAACGTCTATACGCATAGTTAATAGGAGAGGCCTACGTCCAGCAGTGGACTATCATAGGCTGATGATGATGATGATATTTAGTCACCACGCGCTTTTTTCGGAGAGCCTAGGTCTCCATTATCAAGCACTGAGCTCGGCGCAGCGCAGCGCAGCACGTACTGAAAATACACGTGAGTTTAACTGTTTAATTATAATTATGTATAGTTATGTTTCCTAATGCGAACTGCCAAGGAGTGGAATGCCTTGCCCGAATCTGTGTTTCCGCATGTGTACAATCTGAATATCTTTAAGGCAAGAGTGAATAGGTATCTCATAGCTAAACGTGCTCCACCGTAGACTGCATCATTACTTACCATCAGGTATGATCATAGTCAAACGTCTACCTATTGGGTGAATATCTGAGCGTTTCAACCTCCTAATTTTGGTGGCATAATTTTTGCCGAAGTTTTTATTCGTTACAATGTGCTACTTTGTCATTTGAAGGAGGCACGATACCTTATACAAATGACGAAGTATAACATTGAGACGTTTAGAAACATCGGCAAAAATTATGCCACCAAAATTAAGCGGTTAGAACGCTCAGATTATGAATAAAAAAAAGTTATTACATCTAACAAAAGTTAGAATTTTATTTAGTAATAATCTTTATATTCCTTTAAATTCACTGTTTGGATCCTCGCTTATACCATACTATTCGTGTCAATAATTTCATTATTTTTAATCAATTGGAATTGATAATCTAAACAAACGTTGTGTTCCAAATCGCTCTAACTTTCATTTTACATCATCAAACGCTAAATCAATTATGTTAATATGTGATTTTAATGAACTCTAACCACATTATTATATTTAAGCATTAAAACAATAATGTAGCACTATATTATTTTATTAATGGTTAAATATAATATTATAGTGGTTTAGTAGAATATTCTATTTTTTTACGACATATGAATGCAACTACTATACTCTGTTTGGTTTGTTTGGTGTTTAAAAAAAAGTAAACAATCTTGCAGTATATTTTTATTGAAAAATATATATAAAAATCCAAACTAGGTACTTAATGAATCAAAAACAATATAAATCACTGTATTTCCTTGTTATATTATGTATATTTGCTAAAACTTATTTTCGACTCGTAGTTTTCAATAAAAAGATACTGCAAGATTGTTTACCTTTTTTTAAACACCAAACCAAACAGAGTATAGACGCGCTGTGAGAGAAGATTGGCGCCGGGTGGTGAAGCTCGTCACTCAAGAATCGACGGCCAAGACCACTCTTCCAAGAATGTAGCGGCAAAGAAGAAAAAGAATGAATGCAACTGATTATAGTGATTATTCACTTTGCAGAAGCAAAAATCACAATCTAACATAGACGCGTGGATCACAAGCGTCAAAATTTTATGTTGTGCTTACAGAAGGTATTAACCCCCTTATTCATATTCTGCTAACTTAGTAAGCCGCAAAGTATTGTTTGTCCCTTTCGGTCTTATAATATGGTCATAAGAGCGAAAGAGAGCGGCAGTAGCGGTTTGTTAAGTTAGGAGACGATCATGAATAAGGGGGTTAGGATTCCGCTCTATAGGTCTCGACTGGTAGGAGCTTGATGCCGTGAAGGATAGAACTAAATGGAGAATCCTTCTAAGAGTCCTATATGTCCCTTATGAGCAGAAACCGGATCGCATCATCAATCGGATCATTGTTCGCAGTAGTACGGCCATGACTCCAAATTTAATTGAATAATTAATCATTTAATCATTTTCGAAAATTATCCATTATTTACACGACTGCCAAAAGGAGAGTATATGTGTTCAGCCCCTATGTATGTTTCATATTTTCTTTAAACGCGCAGATCTTCGCGACCACTTAACCGTTTTTAATAGTGTAAGGTATCATTAGAATCCTCGTGATGTCGCGGGTAACATAGGATATGTGACGTCACGTTAAAAATAATATGGCGGCCTTTAAATTCAATATTATCAGACCAAAAAAAATAAATATTAAAGAAACCTATCGAGTTTGGTATCAAAATGAAGAGCTTCAAACAACGATTACAAATATGTACATAACTTATATGTGTGTAACTTATTCAAGAAGAGCGAGATTCATTAAAATGCAATCAAATCGCATAGAATAATATGTGATCCAAACGCTATGATTTGGGTATCAAATTGAAGCATTTTACATGCAGATTGTAAATACAGATACAAGTTATATGTTTAATTATATGTATGAAGAGAAAACTCGAAATGTTCTACATCGCGGTATTGAAATTTTTCTTTGAATTCTAAGCCGTGACAGAACTGTCACCGCTGACACGGGGCTTAGTGTGTATGAAACAGATACATTATATAAGTGTTTGTGGTCGAGTGGTAAAACGCACGGCTGCTACGCAGCGGTTCTGGGTTCAATCCCCAGCTTGTGCCGATGAGTTTTTCGAAAAACTTATGTATGTACATCATCATTTGATATCATCACAAGTGCTTTACGGTGAAGGAAAACATCGTGAGGTAACCTGTTTGTGAGCTCCCAACCTACCTACCAATGATGTACTAAGCATACATATGTGGTTAAATATCTCGTATCTCGCAAACTATTTACGTAGGTAAATGTTATTTCCATTCTTGGGCATTTTCACTTCTCGGGGCACCCAATTAGCTTAACTCTCACAAAAAAATTAACTTCGATGTCAGCTTTGTAACGACAATTAAGCATTAAATATTTACATAAATCCACTTTATTCGTTTTTTATATTGCATATACGCGTATTCTTTGTGGATTAAATGATAAAAAAATATTTATGTTAATATTCAATGCTTAATTGTCGTTACAAAGCTGACATGGAAGTTAACTTTTTTGTGAGAGTTAAGCTGATTGGGTGTCCCTAGAAGTGAAATTGCCCTCTTATTAAATATTGTGTTATAATAGCTATTTTCCGCAACTCGCCATCTAACGTGCCTATTTTGCGTGGTCCCAACGCTGGCCCAATACGTCGCCGCGAGATAAATGTTCCATCTTTTACCAACTATATGAATAAAAGAGGGATGGATAGTCTATTTTGTAGCGATATACTGTCGCACTAATCATGTGCTAATTCCATGTACGTAACGTACCTAAGTAATATCGAGGATTTCTAGATATGATTTGAATATCAGGCCAATGTACCTAACAATACAATAACAACAGCAATTGTGGCCAAACAAAATTGCATCAAAATTAAAACTTGAAATATGTTAAAAAATAAATTGTATTTAGGCCCTTTTTCGCCTACGGCCCTTCAGCCATTCGCAGACGTTCAGTCTTCGCATTTTCTCGAAACGAATTGTCGAGTCTGCGGCCCTGAGATTCGTTTTAAAGCTACACTTTTACATTGTATAGCGAAGGAGCGCTGGACTATCTCTGGTAGTTCGGTCTTCGGCCTCGTAAGCCGGCGCCCCTCTGGAGGACACTTCGGGCTATCAGTCCTACGCGGAGTGCGGTCTACAACTTTCGCAAATTGTGGAAACGATCGTCGGGCCTGCGGCTCTTTTTTATGTTTCACTATTTCATTACGTGCCCTGATAGGGCTAAGCTCTGGCTTCGATTGTTAAGATAGTTAAGAAGGACGATTGTACCGCGTGGACTCGCCCGTCGAGCCTCCAGTCCTCGGGATCGCGCCGAGAGCACCCCGATAGTGCCGCTCCAAGTCCTCGGCTCTAAGCGGAGCTGGGCATATTCAGATGCTGGGGTAGTTGAAAAAGCTTGGTAGCTTATTTTTTCCACAGCTCCGTCTTCGGCCTTGCTTTAAATTTCTTACAAGTGTAATGCTATGGCACTCTTAGTGAAAGTTCGGGCCTCTTCCTCCACTAGTCCGGGCCGATGTCTGGGCTCTGGTAGCTCGGCTTTCGGCTTCGCGAACCACTGCCCCTCTTAGGTACGATTTGGACCTTCAGCCCTACGCGGAGCAGAGCCTACTACGGTCTTCGCAGGTTGTCAATACTACGTACTTCAATACTTTGATTATTTTTCATGTTACCCTATTTCACCGCCCAGCGTGGTAACGCTGGGCTCTGGCGGCTCGGCTTTCGGCCGTTGACTCAACACGAAGCTCAGCTTTCGGTCTTCGTTAGAGTTTGTAGCGAACTATCGGGCCTAAGACAGTTGACCCTTTGACCGCCACTGGCCGACAACTACTAGTCCAAGAGCCAGTGAACCCTGAGCGTAACGGTCTTCCTGTAGGGTTAGAAATTTGTATACTAACGGTTTATGGAATTCTAAGAGCAATAGCCATGACCTGGCAGGCGTCAGCCCTGCACGTCATCAGGCCCTTTATTTTTTGAACTGTTAAGTAAATTGGATTTCAAAACTTGTTTCTGTAAATTTGAAAAATTTATGGGATAAAGTTAATTTATTGTACATCTTTAAAAAAAAATGACAGGCGATTACAATAAGCAGAAGTATATGACAGGTCAATTAGAAAATGCACAGTTGATGAGGTAAAATAAACTTCATCCTGTATACTCGAAATTTTTATATGTCTTCAAATTAACGTCTCGGAGTAAGTATGTGCAATGCCAGGCGGTTCTGAACAGCATAAGACCTTGCCAGGCGAGGAGACAGTTAAGTAAATTGGGTTTCAAAACTTGTTTCTGTAAGTTTGAAAATTTAATAGTATAAAGTTTATTTATTGTACATCTTAAAAATAAATTGACAGGCGATTACAATAAGCAGAAGTATATGACAGATCGAATAGAAAACGCACAGTTGATGAGGTAAAATAAACTTCATCCTGTATACTCGAAATTTTTATATGTCTTCAAATAAACGTCTCAGAGTAAGTATGTACAATGCCAGGCGGTTTTGAACAGCATAAGACCTTGCCAGGCGAGGGGACAGTTAAGTAAATTGGGTTTTTTAACTTGATTCTGTAAGTTTGAAAATTGAATAGGATAAAGTTTATTTATTGTACATCTTAAAAATAAATTGACAGGCGATTACAATAAGCAGAAGTATATGACAGATCGAATAGAAAACGCACAGTTGATGAGGTAAAATAAACTTCATCCTGTATACTCGAAATTTTTATATGTCTTCAAATTAACGTCTCGGAGTAAGTATGTGCAATGCCAGGCGGTTTTGAACAGCATAAGACCTTACCAGGCGAGGGGACAGTTAAGTAAATTGGGTTTCTTAACTTGTTTCTGTAAGTTTGAAAATTTAATAGATAAAGTTTATTTATTGTACTTACATCTTTAAAAAAAATACAGGCGAGTAATCGCTAGTTAGTCGCTAGTAGTAGTAGAGTAGTTGCTAAGGGCGTGCGATTGAGAGGTGCAACTGTTCCCTCGCCTGGCAAGGTCTTATGCTGTTCAAAACCGCCTGGCATTATACATACTTACTCTAAGACGTTTATTTGAAGACATGTAAAAATTTCGAGTATACAGGATGAAGTTTATTTTACCTCATCAACTGTGCATTTTCTAATTGATCTGTCATATACCTCTGCTTATTGTAATCGCCTGTAATTTTTTTTTTAAGATCTACAATAAATTAACTTTATCCTATTGAATTTTCAAACTTACAGAAACAAGTTTTGAAACCCAATTTACTTAACTGTCACCTCGCCTGGCAAGGTCTTATGCTGTTCAAAGCCGCCTGGCATTATACATACTTACTCTGAGACGTTTATTTGAAGACATGTAAAAATTTCGAGTATACAGGATGAAGTTTATTTTACCTCATCAACTGTGCATTTTCTAATTGACCTGTCATATACTTCTGCTTATTGTAATCGCCTGTCAATTTTTTTTTAAGATGTACAATAAATTAACTTTATCCTATAAATTTTTCAAACCTACAGAAACAAGTTTTGAAATCCAATTTACTTAACAGTTCAAAAAATAAAGGGCCTGATGACGTGCAGGGCTGACGCCTGCCAGGTCATGGCTATTGCTCTTAGAATTCCATAAACCGTTAGTATACAAATTTCTAACCTTACAGGAAGACCGTTACTCTCAGGGTTCACTGGCTCTCCAGCTATACGTACGCGTGGCGTCTGGAGCTCAGCATATTCGTTCGTCTGGCGGTCAAAAGGCTAAAGGGGACGGTTATACCGTGTGGTCTCACCCGTCGGGCCTTCGGTCCTACGTGGATGTCGGCATATTCAGATGTTGGGGTAGTTGAAGAAGCATGGTAACTCAATTTTCTCACAGCTCGGCCTTCAGCCTTGCTCTAAATTACTTGCGAGTGACAGGCTTGGGCCTTCGAAGTGATAGTCCGGGCCTCCGCGAGCTCTGCTTTCGGCCTCCCACCCTAAACCTCGCCCTTCGGAAGTTCGGACTCGCTTAACATAAATTTACATTGGTTTCGCTAACGTTCCAGCCCTTGCGCGGCGTGCCCTACCTACGGCTTCGCCCAAAATACCTGAGATGGGAACTCTTCGGGCCTCCGGAGCGAACTTGGGCCCTACGCAGGGTCAGCCTTCCAAATTTTATCGAAATTTAAAGAATCTTCGAATACACTAAAAGGTTTCAAATAAATTAATTAATTAAAAAATTAAAAAACACGACTGCCGTTTAAAAACGTTCTTAAAAGTAAAAAATAATTCCTTTTTCAGGTTCATTCTTGTGAGCGTATCTACATATAAGCGCTTGTCTTATTACTTACGAGATTTTGTTTCGATTGCAGTCGGGGAACCTTCATAATGTTTATATTTTCCGTAATGAAAGGTTCCCCGACTGCAATCGAAACAAAATATCGAAAGTAATAAGACAAGCGCTTATATGTAGATACGCTCACAAGAATGAACCTGAAAAAGGAATTATTTTTTACTTTTAAGAACGTTTTTAAACGGCAGTCGTGTTTTTTAATTTTTTAATTAATTAATTTATTATATGAAAATCTTAGTAAATAGCCACATTAAAGCGTCGAAATCAGATTTCAAAAAATTATTCATTCAATCAACTTTGGAGTCATGTCCATACTATTGCGACAATGATACAAATTTTTCCGATCTCTGCTTATGAGGGATTAAAGGACGTCTTCATAATTATCATCATACATAATGCAATAGCAACACTAACGGCCCGTCTACTTATTTCATCATCCCTTATGTCCATAAAAATCATCAATCTAATCAAATGAAAAACAAAACAAACTAAATAAGGTACACCGGGGTTAAAAAGATGTGGAAGGAAGTTGAAAGAATGTCACAAAAAAAATCAAAAATTTATTCTCACTAACTTTTACCTGCAGATGTGTGAAGTACGTGATAAAAAAGAAATCAAGCTTTCAATATAAAACTTGATGCCGCTCAGTCGAATAGCTTAGGAGCATTAGATCCAAATGTACCTTACGTCTGTCAGACAAATGTCAGCTGCTAAAATATGTCTGACAGATATAGTTTGTTTGGGAATGGTGTATCAGTCCCTAAGTATTTAGTACGAGTACAGAAATAATTAGGTATTTCATTTGCAGAGTCTCGTTTCGATATCTGTGCGTTCATATCTCCTAAGCTATCTTTTAAAAAGTAGTAGAAATATCCCAGCTCTACAGATAGCCCCCCGATATACAGCCACACATCTCCCCTCTTTTCAGAGCCCACATTATTAATATTCAACATGCGCGAAAATGATTTAGAGCTTGCTACACCATCCACTTTTTTCTTCGCCGTGCGAGGGGAACGAATTGCTTTTGTTTTCGAACCTCTCGAATGCCGGGAAATGTCACTTGAAGTAAAAACACGACGATATTTTATTTATGGAGTATGTTTTTTGTTTCGGTAAATTTGTTTTAAAATGATTTGCGCTAAGTGCCTTGGTGTTGAAGGTGAGTCTGAATATACGCGTAGCTTATTCATTCCTTCACCGTTTGGTAGCCAAATTTGGTAGTTGGCTGCCAAATGGGAAATATGGTTTCCTGCTTGGTAGCCAGCTATGAAATGGAAATAAATGCCATTTTGTAGCCAGATTTGGTACAAACCTGGTTACAAATCGGTAATGACAAGTCTCGATTAAAAGACTTAAAGATTGCAAAAAAAATGTACATGTTTAAAGTTTAACACTTTGAGCGCGGGGAACTCCCGAGGAGAGTTCTATGTGGGAGGTCCATTTTCGGATCGGCTACGAGCGTAGCGCGAAGCACTTGTCCGCAATGAAAGTGTTAATAAAAATATAATTTTATGTCATAATTTTAGTGCTACGAAGTAAAATTGTGTGCAACAACGCTTGGCACTGAATAAGGGCAACAAATATTCTATGAGAGATCAAAAATACGAATCTTATAGTATTTAGATCATACTACAGCCGAATGTTGTTGCACTACTCAATCCAACGAAAATTAGCCAAACAAACTATGTGGTGTACTCACACCACGTAGTTTATCATCATACAATAATGTAAATACAGTCATATACATAGGCACGCATTATTCTTTTGCGTGATTTAATAAGCAAATTTTTAATCTATTCTAAACAAGATTTTTATCTACACCATGCTTTATTCCTTCATAATTGAACTTTACAAATATCAGAATTTACATTATAGTGGCACATTCATTTACCTAACCTTTAAATGATCCCGCCAAAATAATCCACCTACCTTTTCGGCTCTCAATCTCCACTCAACCTTTTGCTCGCTCTCCGACCTTAAACTCTATAATTAAATACTTCACTGAACAAGTGAACAATACATTCTTATTTTCAGAGTATATTCAGAAAGTGAAGACACTTGAGACAAATGAGAATGCCTTGTAACTAGACGCCTTTATTTTCCACACAAGCCATAGCATACATTTCTAGTTGAAAGGTCAGACTAAGAGAAGGCTTTATTTATTTATTTGAGTATGAAGTACTGATTGAATTATTATGAAAAAAGTAGCATACCTTAATGTATGCAATCACCAATCACATGACAAAGAACTCTAAATGTCGCTATTTAAAAAAAAGAGAAAAAAATACTGAAGATTTTTCCTGCTTTTATCCAAGATTGTTATTGGCACTACTTAAAGTTATTTCTAATCATTAATAATATACATGATATTATTGTCTCAAAAGTTAATGTGAATCACATTAGCCAATGTTGAAAATAATCGAAAACTCAAATCTACAGTGAATAGTTGTCATGAGAGCCGTTTATAAAAATAAATACGATAAGGTCCGTGTAAGGGCCGATCCTCCATGCAAACACGGCTACGCTCTTTCCAAGAAAATGTCAAGTTGAAACGCCGTATTGCAGCACTAGCACAGCAGGGAGTAAATCGAGATGTAGCATTGCAAAATATTGTTTCAACTCTAGATTTCATTTAATTCATTTTTTGAATCCGTCTTATTTTTTAACCGTTTTGGCTCAGATCCAGCTCGGAGATTTTATAGACTGGAATAGCTGAAACTTAATGAGATTTTTAAAAAGGGATCTCGTGTCAAAGCGTTTTTATTAGTTTATGGTAAATTTTGTGAAGAATTCGGTGCAGTACTAAGAAATACTTAAGATGGCTTTAAAACAGTAAAAGCGTAGAATATTCTTAGTTTAAATCTGATTAATTATCTACCATTCAGCATTTTAAGTAAAAACGACATTGACTATTTTAGATAAGACATTTTTCCTTTGGTTTATTTTTTTTTTGTATGTACATTACTTTTTCTCAAACTTGCTATGGAATGTTGATGTTACTTACTTTAAATTAAACCCGGAAATACTATGTATCCGGTGTCATGTGCTAAGATGATATGTACAGAGATTTCATGTATTTATTTCCCACCTAGGACTGCAAACAGACTGTCTTTTGTTTCGAAACGTCAAATTGTGACACTAGCTCTTGACATTCAGCCACAGAAAAAAAGGATTCTTCAAACAGATTTAAAAAAAAGTTAGGCGGGAATGTTTTTTTTTCATGTTTTACGATACTGTACAAACCAATAGTACAGTATCGTAAAACATTAAAAAAAAACAATTACAAATTAAATAGTATGATTCGGCGAAATCCGTTCGTTTTATTTCATGGCAAGTTTGAGAAAAGCACTATACAAATCTCGGCGAGAAACAGGGTTACAAGCCGCGTATCACTATCTGTCAGTGGCCTATACCACAAAACTGTACAAGCGTACAATTCTACAAAATTGTATAAATTCCCATACAAAAACTTGACAATTTTGTAGAATTGTACGCTTGTAAAGTTTTGTGGTATAGGGGCCTGATATATCTACTTGGCCTGTAACCCTTCGTTTCCCGTCCTCTATAGTAATGTACTATTAGGCGACATGAACAATTAATTAGGTATTCATATTTTTTTTATACAAATGGTGCCTTTTTTTACGCGCTAGTGCGAGAATGGCTCATTTTACATCAGGTTAAAAAATTCAGAGGGCCATCTGTACTAAGAAACGTCGTACAAGACACGGCAAAAAGGAAATTCGTAACTCGTATCGATTTAAAACATCGCCATTCGTTTCAAATTTCATGTTTTTCGCACTTGTGTCGTAATGTACTATTACATAATAGATATATCCCCATAATCGTCATAATCATTTCAGTCTTTTATCATCAGATCATCATCCACTGCTGAGCATAGGCCTCTTTTCTAGTACGCCACTCATCTCGGTCCTGAGCCAATTTAACCCAGAGTTGTCCCGCAATCTTGTAAACGTCGTCGACCCAATGAGCCAACGGACGCCCAGGGGCTCTTTCATCCGAAATAGGCCACCAATCTGTTAGGACTTTAGTCCACCTGCCTTCACTCTGCCTTGCAACATGTCCTGCCCAGTTCCATTTGAGATTAACTGTATTTCCTACGTCTCGCACTTCCTTTATCATAATCAAAGTGTATGACTTCCTACGAACAAATAAAACATGGAAGCCGCACGCCATACTAAATTGCCTTTTAAAAACGGTCCTGAATTTTAGTTGACAAATGTCACCCACTGTTCAATGCATCACGATATAGAATTTCCATTTCAACCAATTAAAACATAAACCGCCATATAAAAATAGTTGTGATTGGTCCATCAAAGTTTTGATTGGCCATTTTCTATAAACATTTGTTAAAGATGTTGCGCCGAAATATGCGCGGTGTCATGAAAAGCGCTATGTCCTGCCGATCTTGGCACAATTGAACAATTGGATTGTGGGGGCATTTTTGAGCTGGCGTTAGACGTCCATGTTATATTTATATGGTCGCAGATGACTTCTAATTTTCTGGTCACAAGTAATATTCGATAAAGACTTGAGGGATCTACATTTAGAAGTATCAAAAAACAATGTATATTTTACGGGTACGGCAAAAAGGTCTCGAAAAACATCAGTTTCGTTCTGTTCAGTAAAAATATATTATAATAATATTATTTTCCTGTTATTTTTCTTTCTGTCGTAGCAATATTTATTAGGAAAATTTGAGGATTCCTTGTAACATCTTTAATAAGGGTTTTGTTTTAATAAAATGAGATAAAAGAATATGGGAATTTTAATTAGCCCTTCGCCGATCCCTGCGGGCATAATTATTATCTTTTTGAGATATTTTTCATGTTGCGTTCCCTTCGCGATAGACCGTAATAATTCCAATATGTTTATATGTTAAAGTAATAATCATGATAGCTCTTAAGGCATAAGATAAAAAAAAAACAAAATATTTTTATTCGGTAGCTTTAGAAATAATATTAATCAATAATATTTACGCTGGTGCCTGTTTTTAAGTGAGATTTTTTTTTAACCTAACCTATATCTACATAAGATGGGCCCTTGTGTTGTTGAGGATGCTGGCGGCATTTCCTCGCTGTATCGCAATACTGATGCGTTGTGCGAGGAAGTCGCCAGTTCTTCGGTCTTTAGTTACGTCAACCAGACGTTTCACGTTCTCAGCAAACAATTTGCGTGCGGTGGGGCATTTAGTCCCATCTCATAGCCAAATTTGGTAGCTAGCTACGAAATGAGAATCATGTCTTCCCATCTTGTAGTTAATGGGATCAATTTTGCCATTGCACACAAAATTGATTTTAGGTAAAAAAAATATTCTAGGCTATATTTTATACTTATTTAAAAATAGCGACAGAGATATAATAATTCATGAGATTGATATTGCCTTTAGTCTCATCTCGTAGTGTTTGTATGTTTTCACCGACATGGAAGAATGGTCCTTTGAGCCAGCTTCGAATCGGGATTTTTTTTCCCATCTGGAAGCCAGCTTTAGACCCTAGCTACGTGATGGAACGATTATTTTTCCCATTACGTAGCTAGCTACCAAATCTGGCTACGAGATGGGACTAAAGGCGCTGGGGCCCCATGAAAATAAAGTTTTTACGCCATACGGTACAAAATCGTACTAGGAGACTTGTGCTAAGAGAGCACCGCTCTTCCAAGTACACTAACCCCCTAATTCATAAACGTCGCCTAACTCAACACTAGGTATTGTTTGTCCCTTTCGGTATTACCAATATGTCTACAAGAACAAAAGAGACAAAAATACTTAGCGACTTGTTAGTAGATGTTTGTGATTAAAGGGGTAGTACTTTAATCTTAGGATGTCTTCTTAAGAATACAATAGTCCATTGTGCATCTAGGGAGGTAAGTAAGGTATTACTAAAGAGAGTGTTAGAAGCCCGACGCCGTAGTCGTAGGGCTTTTAATTATACTCGAGTTTGTATTCCACTTACCGACCGATACATATAAATTTTACATCAAAATTGCGGACAAAAAAATCGTTTCAAGACAAAATATTATTAAATGACGTAAGGTACTAACATTTCCATAACTCCCTATGGAATTTCACTTTTCTATAATTCCTGCGATGCATGCAAAGTGACCGTCATTTTCAATAACTGATCGACATTTATTTTAACTGACCGGTCATTAATTACATCTTAGGTGTACGGCTTTAAAGACTTTATTTAGAGCAATAAAAAAATATGAACATTCAGGCGGGAAATTAACGTCAACATTAGACGTCTATTTGTTATTCCGTTAGGCTAAATACTTGATTATAACAAAAAATTATACTGTTGTATCTACCTACTAGCCATTTTTAATACTTTATTAACAGAAACCATACACGATGAATATCCTTAATGACCGGTCACTTACAATAAATCGGTCAAATATTGAAAATGACGGTCACTTTGCAACTCTACAATATGCAAGCAATGGCCCGCTTAGAAAACCAGTGTGATGAAAAAAATTTTAAAGTAAAAAAGTATCAAATTTATAATAAGCATTATGTAATATATATTTAGTGTTAAAGTATTTCAGGGTATATATTATATAATGTGTGTTTGTGTGTGATGAAGACATTTCCTTATCTTGCCACGGTCTTTATAAAACTCTTTTTTATATGAATATAAAACGAATTCCTCGTACTAAGGACGTTAAAGTAAATGAGAAGATATCAAACCGTTCTTGTCACATCAAATCAAATATATCAAAGGGGTGTCACTCGAGTAATTTAAAAATCCACTTTGGATCATGGCAGCTACCAATTAGAAAGGCAAACCGTTTTTTCTAGTAAAACGATGTATGTAGTTTTTTTTGTACATTAATAATGCTTTCGCTTAAGGAGCATGCAGTCCCATGACGAATATCGGGTGTCCCAAGATTATAGGATATTTCGCTGAAAGAAGACTTTATTTTATTTTTAAAATTGAATAATACTGCATTTTAAAAATCCAAAACAGTCTAGCAAAAAAAAAATATGTTATGCACATTAATATACTCTATCAACGATTTTTGGTTTTATTAAATTATCCCCTATAGTTTTTGAGGTAGGCTGATTTGACTGTATTTTTTTAATAATAAACTGATAATGGTACGGAACCCTTCGCGCGCGAGTCCGACTCGCACTTTGCCGGTTTTTATAAATGCCAATGCTGTAAGCGCAATAAAACTACAGTAATAATTTCATGTTATAATTAGGAAAATTCTTAATAAAGGATCTATTTTATGTATGATTTAAAATTAAACATTTCATCAGAATATTCGTTATTTGAAGAATTTAATAAAATTAAAGTATTTTTATTGGTCAAATAACAATTACAAAATTATTTTTTTAAGCAAACATGATCATTTACATTATTATTGAAATGGGATATTTGCCCTGTAAGTTGAAATTTTTACTAACATCGGGTGCTCAATAATTTCAATTTAAATGGTAAATTATTTTAGTTCTTGCTTGATTGTTTATAATTGGATTTCTAACTAAAAATTTAACCAGCTGTCTCGTTCCCACACATTTTCTCATTGTAGTTTTTAGAACAACCCCTTAAATGAGAGGGTGGCGAGTACACTCTCGAACAATATTGATAAATAAGTTTATACTCTGTGATTTCTAAGAATGAACTTTTTCACCACGGAAAAAACATGTCCAAAGCTTAACAAAATCAAGGAAAATTCACACCTTATTCTGTTGAGACTAAGGTGGTTTCTCCTTCTGTAATTTGAATTGACTAGACATGTTCTTTCCGTGGAGCCTTCGAAATATTAACCCTTATTAATATGAAAGTAAGACGCCATTTTTCGATAGCCTTAACGTCATAAATATAAGGGTAATTTCTAAACTGTTAAAAGTTTATTCTTAGAAATCCCAGACTACAGGGTATCTGAAATTTTGTCATCTTTTTGTTTGTATGGCTATCTTATGTGCTGTATTATTACCTAAATTTAATTTACGGTAAAAGTAGGTTAACAAAGAATAAAAAAAACTTTTGGAAATTGAAATCAGTTACATTTAGGCACGTAAAAATCGCTTTCAAATTCCAGGTACTTTTTAAAATTGTGTCTAATATGTACATTGAATGTCTTACGGTACCTAGCTATATAATATAGGTATAGAGAATCTACACCTTATTTTAAACTGTGTAACTGAAAAATATAAAAATGAGAATGACATATTACTTTTCGCCGTGACTGTATCCACTTAAAATGGCAAAAAAGACAAACAACGGTCCCATGTCATTTGAAGCCTCACCATGGACGAAACTATCCAAACCTTTCACCGCGTCCTCTCCGTCACCGGCATCACCATCTTCGCCAAAACCAACTGGGACACCAAACTCTGGCTCTCCTTACAGATCTTCAACGTCATCATTGGGTTTTTGACAATCGTCTTCACGACTTCCTTCGTCATAGTCAACGTCTCTGACATCCTTACATGCATCCAAGGTGCCTGCATCTGGACTACTGGCCTAATCATGTTCATTTCATTCGCCGTCTGCCTCGTTTTCCGAAAGAAATTCAGACAGTTCCTCAACGAGATGGGTTTTAAAGACGCCATGTTGGAAATGCCGTTCATTGAATACGTTTTGAAATTAGAACCCGCGGGGCGATTGAATGAGCTGAAAGGGATGGGTGTGGACTCCCAGGAGAAATTACTCAAACTAACTCGGGTTTTGTTAAAAATTTACGTTTTCAGCGTATGGGCGTGTGCGACTCTGTATTTGAGCGATTCTGTATATAGTATGTTTACGAGGGAAGATGATTCTTTGAGACTCTTGGGTGAGCTCGTTTATTTTAATTATATCTGCATATTTCATAATTTATTTGGGTCAGAAGTCCCTTGACGATTGTAGTATGTGCTGAGAAATTAATAAACACATCTCACATGCGTTTTTAATTTTGGTTAATGTATTTACTTCAGTAGCAGAGTAATTGATATAACAAATTGGTAATTCATATTATGCTTCTTGCAATTAATTATGATGGAAGTGCGAAAAAAATGAAGTTTGAAAAGAGTGGATATAAATCAAAGTACGACCGAAGGTAAAAGTTACGAATTTTTTTACGTGTATCGTACGACGTTTTTCAGTACATAAAATTTAATTCGCAAAATGAACACTTCTCGCACTAAAGCATAAAAAAAGCTCTATCTGTACTGAAAAATATATTTTCCATGCTGGTGCTTTCCACGAATTTCATTTTTTGTGCCGTATTTCTCAAATAAAACTTGACTTTAAATAAAAATACGACTTTTTAGGATTTGAGATGTGGGTTCCTTGGAGCCTTCAGAATTTTAACGTTTACTTGGTGACATACGTCTTCAATGCCTACTCTGGATATTTGTGTTGTGTAGGTAAGTTTTTGTCTAAGGTGAGATAATTTTTATATTTACTAATTCATATATAAAATTCCTTGCAAATTGGCCAACTTACTACATTACTAACAATCTAAAAAGATGTAAAAAATGATGGCAAACCCAACTATTTCACAAATTTTCTTAGTTAAATAAACAGAATAAGCATTATACATTACTAAAAATACGGTAAATAAAACTAACGTACATTATATTTATAAACACGTAACGTGAGATTCAAACAAAGGTCATTGGGCGTTTTTGACTTTTCGCGTACAGAGACTGAACTAGCTTTAAAATAAAGAATTAAATCTCACTATTCTAAACACAGATTAAATATAGGGAAGATTCCGTGTATTAAGACATACCTGAACAAACTATTGTCATCCTTTACCATCTCAAGATGTATTCCATAAGGAAAAAGAGACAAATAAGGTAGCTCTCCTTGGTCTTGAATTATATCAACGACTCCATTTTCTTGAACAATGTTACCAACCTGACTAGATAAAATGTCATTACTATTAGTGTTGTCCAGTCTTCATCGTATGCTTTTATCGGCAATAATAATATTTTTACCAAATTAGGTAGCGAATACAGTAGGAATAAACCTTATTTCTTACTCAGAATCACGATCTTCTGCGATCCTTGATATGTCATGATTTCTAAATCTATTTTTTAGGATAAAAATAAAAACACAAAATTATTGAAATATTTTCTTTAATTAAAATGTCATAAGAAGTGTTCTGTCTAAAACGTAGCGGTAAGGTTCCCGCTAAGAAACACAATTATCTAGCCTCAAAGAAAAACTAACTAGAAGGTCATTTTATTTTTTTACATAATTTTATTAACACGTACAAATCATTTAAACACGAAACTATAGGTGCTCTGAGAATTTAGACAAGTTTCTGGACCTGACGCCTCAGTGCTGCCGCCCTGGTGAACGGCATTCAGAAAATCCTCATTATAACATGTTTTATGGAACTTATCATCCCTTAAAGCATACCTAACAATTTTCGTATGATGGCTTCTTTATAATTAATCAGTCGACACAAGTATCACATGAGTGTCATTATTAAACTAAACTTAATTTACTTTCTGGTTGACATGACATTGGATGATTACCAAATATGGTGGGTACTACGTCAGAATGTAATCACTTATGCGCGTACCCTTGCCTGAAACAACAGCTTAAAATGTGCGGAGCATATTTTTGAATACTTTTAGGGCACCAGTCATCTGCCTTTTTGATATCTTTGACCCATAATAGCCTTTGTTCAATGTCCTGTTGGAAACCTGTTCGAAATTAAAAACATCGATTAATTTTCTGAGTTGGCTATCAATACATTTATCGATATCACGATCGGTCTCTTAAGTGGCAACACTATGAGATACAAATATTTGAATCCCACTATTTTATAATTACATTATGAATGCAAATACGAATGGTTAATTCACAAAACTACACACATGTATCCGGCAACAAATATTGAATAAGATTTTCAGTTACTTTTACCTTAATAAGGTTCGAAATCTTAAAATTCAAGTCAAAACTAAATTACCGGTGAAACGTAATGTCTTTATTTTGTTCATTCAGGTAACCCTGGCGGTTTTTACACCCTGGAACCACACAAGTCATCACTTTTATCACATTCCGTGCACTTATCGAACAGAAATATACATGAAAAGCTTTATTTTAATCACTTTTACTATTTGCGGTTTAGGTGCACTAGTATAGCCAAACAAACATCGTTGACAGGCATTGCCGGCGTCACCCACAGATAATATAGACTCGGTCTATCAATTTATATGTCTATGATTCTAAATATGTATTTTTTCCGTATGCATCAACCGCGAAAAAAAAATATTCGACTTTTTGTATCCAAAATAGTGTTTTTAATTTCAGCATTGTATATAACGGCGTAAGGCCGCTTTATATCAGGCTCCGGCCGAGCTATAGGGGGAGGTGGTTTAGCTATCTAACTACTAGCTACTCTCCTCTGCCTGCGACCACGGGTGTAACGTCATGCCCGAAACGTCAGGATATAATTAAACGTAAGTTTACGCGATTCAGACCCGTTTGTCTTTAAAATACTAGCTACTCATTACTAACTGTACTCAGAATACTGAATTACGCACTCATGCGTGTAGGCATGGACTCATAATTAAAACACAACATGAAATTAAGATCTTTTTTTATTACTACTCTGGTTCGCAAGAGTTAAACGACAGCATGAGAAGAACCAGGAAGAAACTCAGCGGGTTGTATGTTTTAATCTTTTCAAATCATTGGTAATTACAATTTTAGATCATTACAATAGGTACACACTTAAAACACGATTAATCAAAACACTAATTAGAAAACGACTGGAGAGTTCTAAGTTTGAGTCCATGCTTCACCAATTTCAAAACACAAGAAATAACGTCTTTTGTCAGGATGCTAGGAAAGAACGATCTGAATCTGAATCTAACGAACTATTGAATCTAGTCAAACTCCTCTTACTCTAGAGTGCACTTAATCAAATCTATTCGCGGTCTCAAGATAGACTGACTTAAGGGAAGGAATGATCATAATCAGAATCTATTCCAAGTCTAAAGCAAGAATCAATCTTTCGAAGTCTAACGCGGCAATCAGAATGAATTGACTTTCCAATGTCTAAAGCAAGAATGACTTCTTTCTAAGTCTAACGCGCGAATGCATTCATGAACACAGTGCTAGAGACCTTTTATACTGTCAGGTCATAAACTACCTGCTTCATCGGCGGGTAGATCTCAACCGGATTTTATTATCTACCTGCATGGACCAAAGCAAAGACCACTCCAAGCAATACATTGCTTGTCGTTTTCTAGATTTAGTAACTTTTAACAAATAAATTGTAAACATTGCAAACAAAACTGTTCTCATTATAAATAACACAATTCTGGCGTTCGATGACTCGACGTGTTGTACAGGTCTGCGCCAACTGAAGCGAGACTCCGACATATAATTGCGTAAACGGTTGTGACCTACTTTTCTGGTTTCGCCTTACAAGAATGCAACTCATACCACTCAGTAGTTAGCACTTACAATTTACATTTACCTACATTCCTAGCCCTATTTCGTTTGTGTACGCAGTGGGTCATATGCCCGAACAAAATGCCCAATGACCTTTGAATAGTATTAATTTTGCGAAAGGGGTCACTCACGCAATTATTTAACCCGTTTTTTGCAAAAGTGACAATGAGGGTAGTTCTTTCACTTCGCTACCTCCGCCAGCGCTGCCGGTGGCTAGCATCCGTTCTAGCAGAGCGCAAGCCCGCAGTACACTTCGGGTTTTGGTCGCAAGTACGACATGACGAGGATCCTCTAAATGGATCGAAACATATACGCGATTATCGATTAAAATTACGTGAGTAACCCGTTTTGCTAAATGTTCAAATATAATTACTCTAATTTTCAGCGTACCCCGGCTTCCAGCTAACAATAATCTTGCTAGTCGGTCAGACGGTCAGGCAGTTGAGGATCCTGACCTTCATCCTGCTGAACCTGGATGAGCTGGTTCTGGAGATCACAGGCCAGAGGGGGGAGAGGTGGCAAATGTACTGCACCTCCATATTGTCACAGTGCGTCGACCATTACATCAAACTGAAACGGTATCAATCAATCAATCATCAGCCTATCTCAATCTACTGCCGGACGTAGGCCTCTCCTATTAACTATGCGTATAGAAGCGTTAGAAGATAAATGCCCATAATCGTCACGCTGGGCAAGCGGATTCGCGATCGCAGTAATGTGTCAACTATGATGATGCTGCTGCCCACCATCAATCTTCTATTAAGAATGGTCAGAGACACTTCAATCCCTTAGTCGGCTCTTACGACACCCGAGGGAAGAGTTGGGGTGATGACAAATATATTCTTACTACCGTCGCCACACGGCAAACTGAAATGGTATAACCACAAAATTAAAAACTTTAAAACTATCTTCAACCGATTTCTCCAAGATCCCAAGATCACACCCTGACTTGGTGCCAACGGGACCATCTCTTTTTTTTTTGAAGTTGGTCAAAAAAGCAATTATCGAAATCGGTTGGCGTGATATTTAGTTATTCGTTTTATAAGGTACGAGTATCTCGAGTATGAGTAAATAAAAAATCTTGAAATTGTAATAATGTATTACCTTAAATTGTTATTTCATCGACCTTTTCAATATCAGATCTATTTCATGTAGAAACCAAATTACTTTATTTATTTGATTTAGATTCACAAATTGATCTTTACACATGAACACGTTTCGAATAAATAAAAATAACAATGGATTGTTCCAAATAGTTATTTGGCAATAAAAGCTGTTTGAATTCGACATCGAATTAGTTCACGAGCCATTTGTAAAATGTAAACTGAGTTTTCACGCCAATGAAATAATAGTAAAACTTTATCACTGGATAATCATTAAGCTTGATTACTTATTTATAATTATAATATATGTATGTAGTCCTAATTAGTGATACAGATGGCTTTAAGTTAGCTTTTTCACACCGACAACGCAAAACAAATTTAAGATATACCAACATAATTAAGATGTTAAAAAGGATTCTACCTTTCCTATAAATCTTTAAATCTGTCTTTGAAATCAGCTCGTAAGAACACGATCAAATGTAGTCAAAAACGCGATGATAGTGATTATGGCTGCGAGTGTAAAAAACATAATACTTACATTACCATGAAAAGTTGCACTGAAAATTGGTTTGATCCGGAAGAAAGAATAAAACAGTCTAGTGAACAGTTTGTTTAATACGCGCAATAGATGTACCATAAATTAAACAAATTTTCTTTATGGTTGTACGGTACGGAATCTTCAGCGCAGGACTCGCACTTTGCTAGTTTTTTATTTTTCACACCAATTTGTTACAGATTTGGCCGAGTGGTAACGGCAGTTTCTACGACACCCGCCGCAAGAGTTTCAGCGGGTGTCGTAGAAATCGGTTAAGGGATTGAAGTATCACTGACCATTCTTTGACAGAAGATTGATGATGCAGCAGCGTCATCATAGTGAACACACTGCGATCGCCAATCCGCTTGCCCAGCGTTTTACCTCCTGCGTTTATACGCATAAATAATAAGAGAAGCCTACAACCAGCAGGGGACTGATGATGTGATGTAATTGTTTCAGATTCAGCAACAAACTAAACGTAATCTGCCGCCCGTTCTACCTGGCTCTAATCCTGGATGCGATCATGCTTGTGTGTGTGTGCTCAGTGAAGATTGCCATCTCCGTGAGTAAACACTTCTCAATGACAGCCAAGAGGGCGGATTTGTAGTCTAACATGTATACCTTTTGCAACGTATGTTGGTGGCTGAAGGTTCAAAATAGTTCACATATTTTTGGTGATCTTAAGGGGCTTAAAAAGCGGCCGCGCTAGAATTTTTTGTACGTATATGTTGAAATCTTTGACTAAAAATATTACGGGAACGTAAAACCAGCCAACTATGGTCTACAATTTCAACTCCTAAATAAATAACAGTCCCATTCTTCGTTTTGGCTTTGACCTAGTTTTATTTTTTAAATTTATAGTAAAAAGTTTTTGCCTATGGATAGCATGATTAATATAACAATTACACCTAATGGAAGATATTCAATTTAGTTTTGGACCATTTTTGAGAGCGTTTAAACTATACGATGGTTTTACGGTACAGGGAAGGAATGTTGAAATCCTTGGTACGATGCTACAAGAGGCATTTCACATTGAAATTATGGGTATGGTCTTATAAATATTAGGTAATGCATATTATATAAGTGTGTGGGTATTTTATCGTAGAGACATCAGAAATTTAGACACAGAATATACTGTAAGATATTTTTTTTTCGTGTTTCTTTCTCGGGAAATGGCATTACGCGGACATAAATCTTTAAAAAATGTTAGTTCTATATTTCATTTGGGTGCAGCAGCAATATCTCAAGTTGCAGTTGGCAGACAAAACATCATATAAAGCACTTATGCGTCAAAGATTTGGATGTAAGATATTCCAATTTTTTTTAGCGCAGGCAAGAGTGTTAAAGGCCAGATTAAAATAGTAGTTTCTTTTTTTACTTGCTATTGTGTCAGGCGATTCAAAAATGCTTACTTGAATAAAGAATCGTTTGATTCATACTGATTTGGTTTTGATTGCAGAACAAATTGTCACCCGACACAATGAAATACTACGTGCACGAATTTTGCTTCATTATGGTGGTGTTAATGTTCTGCACACTTGGCCAGCAGGTTGAAAATGAGGTAATTTCGAATCGTATAACATTGTTTACCATTTGTCAGCTGACTTTTCATACTTTTCATAGCATTTGACGTCTTTGACATCGTGAAGCATGTTCGCTGATATACTGGGTGAAATCTTTTACATGATACAAAATCATGTGGTATGGAAATGTAGACTTTGTGGTAACTTCTTCAAAGATGGTTCCTTAGTATCTAAAAGTTGATCGCAATCATGAGTAGATTCAGAAAATATGATTTTGTATTAGGGTGCTTCTTATTTTTGCAAATTTGTAGGATGTTCGAACCAATAAAGGAGCTCTTTGCTCTCCCGATTGCAATTTTCTATGGAGCACCCTCTCATTTTGTTATTTGCTACCGAAGTAATAAAAAAACAACTAATCGTTTTGCCTTTCTTGAACTTAGTAATTCGGTTCTTCTTCTTGTGGTACCATGCCCAGTCTAATGGGCGTCGGCTGTCAGGTAGCGACCCCTAATTTTTGTTTATAATGAAAATAAAACAAATACGGTTTACTTATCAAATAACAAAATGAGAGGGTGCCCCAAGAAAATTGCAATTGGGAGAGCAAAGAGCTTCTTTATTATGTGATCTCAAAGTTTAAGGTTTTAAGTTGGTGTTTACAAAATTGTGTTCTAAAAGTGCGTGATCATGAAATAATGTAATTTTGGTTTGTTTACATTGATACTCTCTATATTGGATATATCAGTAATAAAAATAAAGTAAATTGCAAATAAATACATCATTATTTAAAATAATGATTGATTGAAAGTCTTTAAAATAATGATTGATTGAAAGATTAAGCTCTAGATATATAATTAAATCCAAAGTAAATACTACTTCTATTTCATATTAGAGTAATCATGTATTCGTAGGTTTAGGTATAGGCGTATCAAACTTACTTAAAATCCATTAACCTACATTCTTTAACATTCTACATTATTCTTATATGACAAAATGCTACTTGATACAGGTGAATTCACGAAAGCTGGCACGAATGGATCGAGTAAGTGACAGAATGAATTTATGTGTGGATGTCAAACTGACAGTAGGTACAGGTTGGTATAGCAGGGCCGCATACACACAATGATAGATGTCATTCATTTAATTTATTATATTCGTGCCAGCTTTGGTGACTTTACCTGTAGTGTCTCGCGCAATTTTGACGGCTCTGGGTGTTTCGTTACACGGTCAACACTCGGACGTGTCTCGGTTGCTAGTGTTGTCATTTTCCTTTTTCTTCATTTTATTTTCTTGTAAGGGCTCAATAAAGATTATTTTAGTTTACTTTATTTTCGGTTCTTCAACCTTTAAGGCCAAAAATATGCTTCCTTTGGAAGCAGTTACATAGTTGCGGCGTTTGGGGTTGAAACCTTGTGGTCGTAGGGGCCAAGCGCGTGTCGGTTATAAATAAATAATAGATAAATATCCCGGGACACCTTATGCCAATCGACCTACTGCCACGGTAAGCTCAATTAAGGCTTGTGATGTGAGTAAACGACAATATAATATAATAGATGTATACATAGAGATTATTAAATACATAGACAGCCACGACCAAGGAACAAATATTTGTGATAAATAAATACACAAATAATGCCTTCGCCGGGATTCGAACCAACTAGGCTACGGAGGCTGACTTTATAAAAAGATCTTATTAGAGTGGAGAAGCTTATATACAAAGATCTATCGGCGCACTTAATAGAGGCTTCTGTAGCCCTACCTTAAGATTCCACGAAAAAACTGGTGCATGTTACGAAAAAGTCTACTTGGTCAGGAACGTGACGGCTATGACAGTTACCTTAGAAATATATGGAAAGTGTGCAAATTCTCTATAAATACAAATACCCAGTTATAAAATTAAGGTACACCAAAAACTTTATTCGTAACTTTCTTAGATGTAGGTATGATCCATTTCAAATACCATGGCCCGATGACACATAAAACTTTGCAGTGGCTTCGAGCCATGGTACCTATTAGAAATGGAGTATACGCGAATAACGGTGTCCACGTACGCAACATTCTCGTAAAATGCACCAACTACATTAGCCATCTTCGGGCGCATGATCGCCATAGTTACGTAAAAGTAGCACTGATGATGATGATGATGGTGATGACCCGTTGCAGTCCACTGCTGGACATAGGCCTCCCCCAAGGTACGCCACAGAGCTCGGTCTATTGCTTTATGCATCCAGTTTCTGCCAGCCTCCTTATGCAAATCATCCCGCCATCTAGCCGGAGGGCGGCCCACGCTACGTTTACCAAGACGCGGTCTCCACTCCAGAACACGCTTGCTCCAGCGGTTATCGGTTCTGCGACATATGTGGCCAGCCCATTGCCACTTCAACTTACTAACTTTCAGAGCTATGTCGGTCACCTTGGTTCTCTGGCGGATCACGTCGTTTCGAATTTTGTCCTTCAGAGAGACCCCAAGCATAGCTCTTTCCATAGCACGTTGCGCGGCTTAAGCTTGTGGATTAGCCCCACAGTCAGTGTCCCCGTCTCGGATTCGTACGTCATAACAGGAAGGACGCACTGGTCAAAAACTATCGTCTTTAGGCTCAGAGGTATATCCGACGAAAATATCTGTTGCAATATTCCTCATTCATTCATCCAATATACTTTCAGTGTGCCAGACTAGAGACGGCGGTGACAGAGAATTGGTACATCTTCGACAAGACACACAAGGTCCACGTGCGTATTTTCAAAATGGCGCTGAGTCAACGCATGCCCATTTACATATTCGGGACTATTACTTTGTCGGCGCCTACTTTTACCTGGGTAAGAAAAAAACCCCTTATTCATAAAGTCTCTTAGTAAACCGCTAAGTGTCCTTCGCCCTCTTCGCCTTCCTCGCCCTTTCGCTCTTATAGACATATGGATACAACCGACAGGGAAAAACAATACTTAGCGGCTTGCTAAGGTAGGAGATTTTTATGACCATATTTGAAAGGTCCACGGAAAGAACATGTCTAGTCAATTCAAATTACAGAAGGAAAAACCACCTAACTTTTATCAGAATAAGGTGTGAATTTGCCCTGATTTTTTTAAGCACTGGACACGTTTTTTCCGTGGACCCTTCATAAAGTAAATTCGGAATATTAAATTAAGTAAATTTAAACATTTTCTAAAATGTCGTAGAATCAGAATAAAAACTTCTTAAATTACAAAATAAATAATGGAAATCGAACTAAAATTATATAAAAATATTTTTTTTATTGAAAACTTCGGAGCACATACGATACATAAAAAATACAAAACCAAAAAGTATGTATAAAAAAAACTTTCCATTTAGGGGTTGGACACTGTTTCCTGATATGATATCCAATAAAATAAAATTTGATGTGAATAACTTGCTTTAAAAGATTTTTTTTTTCAGTTTTTGAAAACGGGAATGTCATTTTTTACTCTGGTTATGTCGGTGTTGGAAGAGAATTAAAAAAATACGAAGGAACGTCATCAATGTCATCATCATAGCTTAATGTATAGCTGTTGATAGTCAAGGTAGAACCAACATTATCATCATCATTAGCCCGTAACCCACTGCTGATTATAGGCGTTATTACGTACACCGTTTGCCGTGTGGTGACGGCAGTAAGAATACATTTTGTCACCACCCAACTCCTGTCGTAAGAGTCGACTAATGGATTGAAGTGTGACTGACCATTATTTGATAAAAGATTGATGATGGGCAGCAGCGTCATCATAGTGGACACATTGCTGCGATCGCCAATCCGCTTGCCCAGCGTGGCGATTATGGGCATTTACCTTCTAATGCGTCTATACACATAGGTAATAGGAGAGGCCTACGTCCAGCAGTGGACTATAGTGGGCCAAACGCTTCTTTTTAACGCATATAGAATACATTTTTCAAATTAAAGGAATAATCAAGTTTTTCATTTCTTTTTATCCGTGATTCCTCTTATATTACTTCTTGCTCCGAACGAGAGTTAAAGTAGTACATTACGATACAAGTGCGAAAAAAATGAAGTTCGAAACGAGTGGAGACAAATTAAAGTACGACCAAAGGGAGTGATTCAAATCGACACGAATTACGAATTTCGTTTTCGTACCTACGTGTATCGTACGACGTTTTTCAGTACATATGGCCATCGGAAGATTATAACATGACGTAAAATGAACCACTTCTCGCACTAGCGCGTAAAAAAGTGCCATATGTACTGAAAAAAAGTTAACCAATAACGTTACTTTTAGGGTTTTTATTTTATATGTAATTTTAGTAACTGCGGTTTACGGTACCTAGGAATTTCCTGATCAGCCTCCCTAGCATATCTTGTGTTTGACAGTCTCTTTTTTATCAATACAATCGAAAAGAGACGGGTAGCTGTGAGTTGCTGTCAAGCACAAGATGTGCGTGAGGGGCAGGCGTATTAAGGTGCATTCAGACCAAACGAATATTCGCTATTCTATCCCCCCACTCTACGAAATTCGATCGTTACACAAGACGTGATTCGTTGATTTCGTAGAGTGGGGAATAGAATAGCGAATGCTCGTTTGGTCTGAATGCACCTAATACAATCGGTCGCCGACATAGACCCTTATGAACGCGCTAAACTACGTTATGAACGCGCGTTTACTTTCTATCCATCCCGCTCGTACTTGCGTACCTATTGGCGCGAGCGAGCGGGACAGAAAGTAAGCGCGCGTTAATAACTCCGCGGCAGCGGAGTGGTACCGCTACTTAATAAACAACAGCATTTTAACGAGAATAAATTGAATACAATTCACAGTCAAATCAATATGCCGTATCTAGTCAAAATGCGCTTGAGGCACGGGGTGAACGACATGAAGGGTTACCAAGTAGATTTTATTAAGTCTGGTGTCAAAAAGTAATAGCGGCTTATTATCAGAAATTATAATTATGTTTTGAACACCGCATTGAAGTCTAAGGAACGCAAACATTTGGGTTGTAGATCGCAAACATAAGAACAAAACTGAGCTTCGGCTTATAAAGCTCGTAAGAACCAAAAATGGGTGAAAACCGAATTTCACGTGTCATTTTTCAAGTGCAGTGAGTTTCGGACTTTTTATCTGGTCTATTTTGAAGAGAATGGTGGGAGCAATTAAACATACTAGTATAATGCAATAAAGAAAGTGATCGTATTTCACTGGCACATACCACTACCCAGTGGTTACAACCGTGCTGCGAGCAAATATTTGTTTACCTAAATATTAAATGTAATATTTTTTCTCTTGTTTTATCTTACTTATAGTAACAAATTGTTGCAACTAAAAATCGCAGCCCTTTGATCCTGTGATTTCACCCTGTAGATATGCATATATATTTATGAAATCCATTGATGTTCAATACAAAGAGATGGACAGATATTTGGAGTACTAACAGCAATTTCCTGGTATTTTACGATACAGTTTTCAATATCGACTCTAAAACGAATTCTTGGAAAACATTATTAATTAGCAATTTTGCTCATGAATTATTGTTCAGGTAACTTAATTATGTTACATAGGTAACCTTAACTTCCTAATTAATAATTGAAATAGTAACTACTCTGAGTCTAAAACATATGGAATGTTTACAGGGTGTAAATCGAAAACGGGCAAAGTCCTTTTATTACACACATTTTATTACCTCGGTTTTATTTCAAACATATTTCCCAAAAGTATTTATTACATTAATATACGTTTTCAGTATTTAGGTAGAGCGAAGCAACTCACACGTAAATGAATAATATAATAGAACGAGGTCGCTTACCAGAAATATTATTTTTATGTCTGATACTTACTATAGTATAGGTAGCAAATAAATAAATAGTCCTAGTCCTACGATAAGCTCCAATAAGACTTATGATGTGTATACCAGGCGACGACGGCGACGTATACATGGTGTAATCGTTAAGTGTCGCCAGGCCATAATTCCGTAAATATAGCAGATACCAGAAAACTTCTAACTGATATCGAAAGTACGTTACCCAAAGAGTAAAATTAACTAATAACTTTTTTGAAATAAAACCAGAAATATCTCAAATATTAACTTCAAACCCTTCCATACATTTAGTACGTAACCGTTCATTCAAAGAGTAGCTTAATACGAATATTTATTTATTTAAGAATAAATGTTACATTAATGGTTTCATAAACGGTAGGATTATTATTTTATTACAATGTATTTGTACAAATAACGAATCTCTAACAGTTTTATCTGTTATGACACCCGACATTTTTTAAGGCTAGTCGTCATACTAAATGTATGAGAGCGTTTTAACTTAGTATTTTTAATATTACTCCATCTATTTAGAAAAAGTTATTAATGCAATTGTAATGTAATGTATTGGGTAACGCACTTTCGATATCAGTTGGAAGTTTTCTGATATCTGTTATATTTACGGAATTATGGCCTGGCCAAGTGGCCACACTTAACGATTACACCCTGTATAAAGATAGATACGTATAGATACTTAGATACATACATAGTCATGACTAAGGAACAAACATTTTTGCGATAAATAAATATACAAATAATGCAGGATTTTTTCATGCATATTGGTCACGTGATTTCGATATTTTGTGTGGGATTTTTTTTTGCATATTGGTCACGTGATTTCGATATTTTGTGTGGGATTTTTTTTTGCGATTACAGCGTTGATTCCATACAAAAATTGAAGATGATAATATCATCACGCACTGTTCTTGTAAGTGTTTATTATACACTTACAAGAACAATTATACACTTACAAGAACAATGTGTGCGAAGTGACTCAAGAAACACCGTGTATACACTCCGTAACATACGCAGATCATACTGTTGTCCTGCTTTATCGTGTGTAGCCGTTGTAGCCGGAGCCTCTCTTCACTTTCTAAGATTCAAAACAGAGACAGTTTTGAATTTTGTTTGGGGAAAAGTTCTCTTATTTTGTTTTTAATAATAAAATAAGTAAAAAAAGTTTTAAGTTAAACGGTTTTTATTGCACCAAAAACTAGAAAATAAAAATTTGTTGTAACTAACTGTAGATGCTACTTTTTGTAGATTAGTCACGTGAAACTATTATCACTGTAGTCTTCCCAAGTCGGATGCTGAAAGCCACGTTTAGCCTCTATGTCAGTAGATTAAGCGTATCCTAATCGGAAACTTTTACCAAACTGAAATAAAAACGTGGGGCGTACGCAATTGTGATTAAGTCACTATAGTTATTTAAGAACACACATAAAAATCAAGACAGCAATAGAGTAATAAGTTTTGTTCTGGCCTGGATAAAAGTTATTTACCTCTGTAGAAGTGTTGGAACAGATGAATGATTCATTGCAAAATTAAAGGTACAATTACATATTTTGAACTTGTATGTTTCTTCATAATAACGCCCCACGTTTTTATTTTAGTTTGGTAAAAGTTTCCGATTAGGATACGCTTAATCTACTGACATAGAGGCTAAACGTGGCTTTCAGCATCCGACTTGGGAAGACTACAGTGATAATAGTTTCACGTGACTAATCTACAAAAAGTAGCATCTACAGTTAGTTACAACAAATTTTTATTTTCTAGTTTTTGGTGCAATAAAAACCGTTTAACTTAAAACTTTTTTTACTTATTTTATTTTCAAGTTTTTAGTGCAACTTATTCTGAATCAAAGGATGTTGTTTGTAATATGCAATACAATTAGGGATGCTAGCGTTTAACTCTCGCGCTTTAACCACGAGTCACGACACAAACATGTGTAAACGTAATGGACAATATTTTATGTGTAACGAGAGGGGAATCGCTGCTGAATAGATAATTTTGAAATCCGACACTAAAAAAATGTCAGCTTGAATGCCCGAAGTGTCTCAACTGGACGTGTTATTCATACAATACCTTAGATAACAGAGATCTGACAATAAGGAATATATCAATCAATTAGGTTTATTGAGAAAATCAAGTTTAAAGCGAGGCCCGACGGCTCGCCCTACGCGATCAACTCACGCTGTCACTCTATCAGCTGGAGGGCCGAAGGCCCGACAGCTCGCCCTACGCTATGCGATCCACTCACGCTGTCACCCTATCAGCTGGAGGGCCGTAGGCCCGACGGCTCACCCTACCTACGCGATCCACTCACGCTGTCACTCTATCAGCTGGAGGGCCGCAGGCCCGACAACTCGCCCTACGCGGTCCAATTACGCTGTCACTCGATAGAGCTGTCAAGCTGATAAGCTACGCGATCCACTCACGCTGTCAGTTTATCGGCCAGAGGGCCGCAGGCCCGACGGCTCGCCCTACGCGATCCACTCACGCTGATGTCACTCTATCAGTTGGAGGGCCGCAGGCCCGACAGCTCACCCTACGCGATCCACTCACGCTGTCACTCTATCAGTTGGAGGGCCGCAGGCCCGACGGGTCACCCTACGCTACGCGATCCACTCACGCTGTCACCCTATCAGCTAGAGGGCCGCAGGCCCGACGGTTCGCCCTACGCGCTCCACTCACGCTGTCACTCTATCAGCTGGAGGGCCGCAGGCCTGACGGCTCGCCCTACGCGATCCACTCACGCTGTCACTCTATCAGCTGGAGCGCCGCAGGCCCGACGGGTCGCCCTACGCTACGCGATCCACTCACGCTGTCACTCTATCAGCTGGAGGGCCGCAGGCCCGACGGCTCGCCCTACGTGGTCCACTCACGCTGTCACTCTATCAGCTGGAGGGCCGCAGGCCCGACAGCTCACCCTACGCGATCCATTCACGCTGTCAGTTTATCGGCCAGAGGGCCGCAGGCCCGACGGCTCGCCCTGCGCGGTCCACTCACGCTGATGTCACTCTATCAGCTGGAGGGCCGCAGGCCCGACAACTCGCCCTACGCGGTCCAATTACGCTGTCACTCAATAGAGCTGTCAAGCTGATAAGCTACGCGATCCACTCACGCTGTCAGTTTATCGGCCAGAGGGACGCAGGCCCGACGCGTCTTTGATCAGCGTATGTTGCCAGTGACCTACGGTACTAAACCGTACTCGCTTACAATGGGCCTTATAAGAATGCTCAATGTCACCCAAAGGGCAAAGGAGAGGGCTATGCTAGGAGTCTCTCTGCGATATCGGATTAGAAAGAGACCATCCGCAGCAGAACCAAAATAACCGATATAGCTCTTCGAATTGCTAAACTGAAGTGGCAGTGGGCGGGGCTCGTCGCGCGTGGAACCGATGGCCGTTGGGGCGGTAAGTTTTTCGAGTGGTGGTCACGTACTGGAAGGCGCAGCGTGGGTAGACCCCCCACAAGGTGGACTCATGACCTGGTGAAGGTCACTGGATGCGGGTGGCACAGGGTCGGTCATTTTAGCAATCTTTGGGGGAGGCCTTTATTCACCAGTGAATGTCTTTCGGCTGATATGATGATGATTATGATAATAAAATCCGTATGTTTCTACCAAATGTCTAAAGCAGTACTTCAAAATCTACAGATCGCTAAACCTAGCGGTTGTGGCAGGCAGTAACACTGGAGTATCAGATCTGAGGAGTTGGACGTTAGTATTAAATTCGCATGTTTCTACTTAATATCTAAAGAACTTCTTTAAAATCAAGAAATCGATAAAAAATAAACCTTGCGGTTATTGTGGGCAGTACCGCAGCATCAGGAGTGAGGAGTTGGAAGTCAAGATCAGGCTGTTAGTATTTGATTATGCCAAACATGCTATACTTTCATTTTCACGTGTCTAACACTCTCGGTTAAGGTAAGCAGTACGTCTGCAGCATCAGGCTTTGAGGGTACAAGGATACAAATATTATAATATTGCATTGTCATGGGGACTTGACACGAGTTCCAAATTTCATTAATTTTGGTGCAGTAGAAGTGGTCGAAAAATCGATCACAAGATTTGAAGCATCGACGACAGTTGATACGCGGTGAAGTTAATAAAAACCGTGTAAAAAAGTACTCCATGAAACTGTAACACATGCATTTCTGGTGGAAGACCACTTAGTTAAGTAACCAAATCAGCCCTTTAGAAGAAAAATTTATCCCTTCAGAGCCTCCGATTATTTTCCTAGTTAATGCGGCCATTTCTGTTAATGGAGAAGCCTCATAAATATTATCTCAGATTGAATAAATCTTTATTAGGCGACTTTATTTATAGTGGATAAACGGAGATAACTATAGCAATACGGTTAATGTATTGGTTGTTTTCGTTGCATGAGTTATGTGGCCCATTTTTAAGGATGAGTCACGTTTGTTTAGAGGGAGGTTTTTGGTTAACTGTTATGGGTAATTTCATGCAAAAGTGTAATGAAAGTGACCAATTTTTATTTATAAACTGTGAAATTTTTCTTGTTATTATGTCTAGACTGCGACCTATACAACATGGACGTCTAATGCCAGTTCAAAAATGCCCCAAAACACAATTGTTCAATTGTGCCAAGATGGGCAGGACATAGCGCTTTTCTTAACGCCGCGCATATTTTGGCGCAACATCTTTGACAAAAGTTTATAGAATGTAACCAATCAAAACTTTGACGGACCAATCAAAACTATTTTTTAAATGGCGGTGTAAGTTTTTATAGGTTGATATTGAAATTCATTACCGTGATGCATTGAAGAGGGGGTGAAATTTTGTCAACAAAAATTCAGGACCGTCCTTTGAAAGGCAATTTAGTATGGCGTGCGGCTCCCATGTTTTATTTGTTCGTAGTGTCTAGATATCATAATAATACATATCCAGATACAGTGTGACACTTACACTTGGATCATAAGTAATTTGATCAAACTCACTCCATCGTAGGCCACGTCTCCGCCCTCGGCTAGTCTAGGGCCATGAGTAAACCCATTTCAAATAAAAAAAAATTAACAGACCTCTACATTCCATAATATTGTCTTAGGAAACCGTAATGATTACTCATGAAATAAAACTATTTTAACACTTTCATTGCGGACGAGTGCTACGCGCTACGCTCGTAGCCGATCCCGTGATTTTTCCGAAAATGGACCTCTCACAGAGAACTCCCCTCGGGAGTTCCCCGCGCTCAAAGTATTAACGGATTGTTTTACAGGATTCGTGGTCAACCGTTGATTGACAGTCACCCGTAGACCACAAACCCTGTAAAGTGTTCGAAACGTCGGGATGTAGTTTTTAATCAGTATATTAAGGCGATATAATCCTTTTGAAATCTCTAGATTCCATTCGAATGTTTATGTAATTTGCGTTGCTTTGCGCAAACCAAAAATCGTTGAAAGAATTTATTGATATCCATCATCTCGATTTATTTTAAAATTGTATAACCGTCGTTTTATGTTCATTAAATTTTGTCAATTCACGATATACTTGCATCTCGATCGTTACCCATTGGTGTGTGTGAGAAGGAACGAGAATAACTTCTATTTTATTACACATTTGAAAAGAATTACCGTTGCATTTTATCACGCCTTTGGCAGTTGCACAGCTACACTTTCATTGGCACTTTGAGTCTGAAATATGAAAATTGAATCTTGCTAACCGTTCTGGGTTGTATTCAAAGATATAATAGTTGATATGAATTGATATGAACACGATTTTATTTTAACAGCTATTGGAAATCCTCGAAAAATAAATAAATGTGTATGCCGTGCAATGTGTATGCGTATGTCATTGTGTACGCTGAAACGAAGTGCAGGATTCTGGATGCTTAGCCAAGTTGCCAATCGCTAGCGCTTGGTAGCGTATCGTAGTTTTCCGTCTCTGTCACTCTTTCGTATTAGTGCGACAAAGACAGTTAGCTGCCTTTTGCTTACGATTGACGTTTAAGCGCTAGCGATTGGCAACTTGGCTAAGCACCCTGAAGTGGCGGCCCGTTGATGTCTTCTTTGATAGCACGTGATTAGTCTTTATTTCAGTCTCCTACAGCGTTGTCTTATGAGTTCATTATAGTTGAGTTGCGAACTCGACGTAAATGTATATGGTTATTTACAGTCTACGAGTTTAGAACATTACAGTCGACGAGTAGTTAGAAAAATATAATTAAACGGTTAAACTCACGTGCATAGTCACTATTACGCGCGACGTGTTTCTGGGTGTGTTATATTGATATTTATAACATAATAATCCGGAATTTTTAGTTAATATTGACAATTTGTTTTAAAGAAAATTTAAGGCAAGAAATAAGAATAAAATTGAATTATTCTTATTGCTTGGTTATTGCCTTGAATTTTCTTCCACTTTAAATACTCACTACCCTCGCATGCTCCTGCGGAAGGCATCAAATCAAATGCATTCGTATCAAATCAATTTGATTCAACATTTTATTTACTAATGGAATAGTTCACTCGTTTGATACTTAGTGACAGTTGGCTGCCATCGAACTTTCAAAATTTTGTTACAAAGTTTAATGACCGTATTTGAATATATTGAATGGCTGATTTCGATGGAATTAGTTTAATTAGTTAAAAGTGAATCGTGAATGTAAGATAAAAGTTTGTTCTTTTGGAAACAAGAATACAAGGTAAAAATGTTATTTTTCCTCGTGGGGACCGTGTATTTATTATTAATCCCAAAATTGTGAAACAGTTAGTTAAGTAGCCGTACCATGAGCATTTAGCCCTACAATACATGACTTGTTTTTTCGCGTGAAAAAAGAATATCGCACGCCTAGATCTAAACAGTATCAACTCAAAAAAGTACTTTTTTCAGAAATCACAAAAAAATAGTTTTGGCGTTTGTATGCGAAACAAAAATCTAATTTTAAGATAACTGGCTCGAAGGCCAGTATCTCAAATGATCAGAATCAAAACTCTTGTGATTGGGTAATAATAATAGCTATAAAATATGATTTTTAAGTTAATATAGTTTTGCATGTTAATTTGTGTATTATTTGTGGATCATTTAGAGTTGAAACTGTTTGGTTGATTTGTTTTAAAATTATTACATCTTATTCCTTATAACTTAACACTAAATGATTCACAAATAGAGTATTATGTAAAAATTAAAAAATATACAGTGTGTTACCATGACCCAGGCTTTTACGAAAATGGGTAATAATACGCATTACTGGCAATCGTTTTCAAGTATTAAGAGTTGACAAATATTTAAATTAACTGAACAATTATTTTTATTTCGTTCGAACGATCAATGTAACGCGTGTACTGCTTAGTTGTTAAACGTTGCGAGTGGCTGCGATCTGTCATTGTCAAGTGCCAATTAACGATTTATTTTGAAGTACATTGCTTCTCAATTAACTTTTCTTAGAAAGATAATTACTTTTAAAATTAGGATTTTTAAACAAATAATGCACATGGTTTGGCTAAGAATCTGCATCTCAATCCTCGGTTCAAATAAAAGCCTGCCTCATGTTAACACACTGTATATTAGGCTTTAATAGGTTTTATTTCAACAGATCAATTTATTTTTCTACGAGTAGGTAATTATTTGGCACTAGAGAGATCATTATTATCAAATCACAAATCCTTTTTACTATGTTTACTAATAATTTCCCACGCCGCTTCATAATTCTAAACCAACAATAAAGTGGGTAGGTAAGTAAATGAATTAACCATGAAAACAGTATTAACTCAAAAATACATCAAATCAGGGGTAACTAGTGTTGATATCTTGCTACCTATATTCCATAACTGTTATGAACGAGAATAATTTGCAATGTTTCTTAATAATTGCTCAATATGTTTCGTTTTGAATAAGATAAACCTGATTTTCGGAAAATTCAACAAAACAGAAATAACAAAAAAAATATTATTATTTTCATTAAAAGAGAACTAAATCAAAATGTATAACAAAATATTTCTTACCTCGCCACATAAACAGCTTTAACTGAAAATACAACAATGAGTAATTCTGATAATATTCATAAATAGTGTGTTAACTCAAAATAATCACTACAAGTGGCTACTTTTAAATCAACAAGACTGTAATAAGTCGAAATAGCACTGTATTGGAGACTTGGATTACGTCGATCATGCGGAGCAACTGACAATACTACTGTTTAGACGGTACTGATATAATTAAAATAAACCAGCAAAAGGTACTTAAGCGGCTGTCATTCGGCGTGCGGCGAAGATATTGTTGCACCGGTTTTTGTGGCTTACGCGGGTTGATTTGTAGAATTCAAATATGCAACTAACTCAAAAGTGAAGTTTTTTGAGTTAATACTCTTTAGATCTAGGCGTGCGATATGATGTTCAAATTGATGTTTGCTTTCAGGAAAAAAGTCATTTTAAGTAATTAGTAAATAAATAAATAAATATCTTGGGAAATGCTACATAAATCGACCCAGTACCTCGGCAAGCTCAATAAGGGTTGTGATTTGAGGACCAGGCGACCATATATATAATAGATAGATGCATACTATATTTAATTACGTACACATCTTCATTACACCAAAAACCTTCGGCAATAGTAAAAAGGGGCAAATTTAAAATATATAGTTCAATATTGTTGATGGTTCATGTTAAATTTTAATTCGTAACACAAAAATTATGACGTAATTTTTTTTCATTAAAGGCCATCATGTCCAATTTTTTGTAATCGAACCAATACACGTCATACACCACATAGGTTGTCACATAGGGCTGTACGCCGTACGGTTTGACACCGAGTATCGGTCTTTTGTCTCCCTGGAGGAGATGCATTGTGCGAGAAGGACTCTTCTTAACAAGCGTACAGAGTAGCGAAATATAGAGCGGTTGTATTAAAGATCCTTGAAGGAGGCCTTTGTCCAGCAGAGGACGTTTTTCGGTTGATATCTCCGAACGTTTCAACCACTGTGACTGCGATCGCAGCCTTATCATACGAATTCCTTGAGAGATGTATGCATTTTTGGATATCTTGTTAGGATAGACATAATTGACAACTACCAAGATATACGACTGCAGTAAGAATACATTCGTCACCTCAACTCTTCCCACTGGGTGTCGTAAGAATCGACTAAGGGATTGAAGTGTCACTGACCATTTTATTGAAGATTGATGGTAAGCAGCGTCGTCATAGTGAACACATTAGTGCGATCGCAAATCAGCATGGCGATTATGGGCATTTACCTCCTAATGCGTCCATACTAGCATTGTACCGAGGAGAAGTTTCATAAGTTGCGAAACTTGCATAGAGAATGTTCTCGGCATTTTAAATTTTACAAATAATCTAATCATGCCAAAACTATTGTATATACCTACATGCCTTTTAAGGTATATGTGACGTCATGTGATTATTTAATAATAAAAAGAATGTCAGTTGCCTCTCCCCGGTAGCGGGGCGGTGGGTAGGCATTCTACCTGCAGCCCGCGTGGCTATTATTATTATATTATTATTATTATATTAATTGATACACTAGCAGCTATTTGCTGATGCGTGTATATCACTGCACTTGTTTTTATAATGAAAGTTTATTTTTGGTTAGGTACAAGGTAAAGATCACCGTCATAAACCTTGTAAAGACCTATTGTCGTCGTCGTCGCAAAGACATCGTGCCGGCCGGGCAATAAAAACGAGCTGTCAGAGAGATGCGGCTAAAGTCCATATTTCTTATCGATGAACCGCGCTTGTTCTATGAAACAGTACTATGCATATGCATGGTAGTTATAAGTAGAATTAATTCCTATATTTATAAATATTTAGCAGAAATAGCGGACGAGCGTAACTAGAGATTCGTAATCCGTAATTATCGTATTATTTATATTCCCCAATCCCTACGCAAGAGACTGGACGTCACAGTATATTTTATGCTTTGTTTACTCAATTGTGAAATACAATATTATTCATAACACTTTTTTATAAGTTCTCTTGGAAACATTCTCAATGAGAAATTACTCTTCAATTCTCATGAAACTTCTCGGATATTTCCGAGTATATTCCCGCAATTTCGAAAATGTTCGGCAATTTGTACATTGCTAGTCCTTACTCCTCCTGCGGGTGTCGTAAGAGGCGACTAAGGGATTGAAGTGTCACTGACCATTCTACAAGATTGATGATGGGCAGCAGCGTCATCCTAGTGGACACATTACTGCGATCGCCAATCCGCTTACCCAGCGTGGCGATTATGGGTATTTACCTCCTAATGCGTCTATACGCATAGTTAATAGGAGAGGCCTGATGATGATAGTCCATACGCATAGGCTATGAAGAGGCCGATGTCCAGGTAAGTTTTGGCACTCAGAATAGGTTCCACATGTGGTTTTTGGAAGTTTCAGAAGAATAGGTTTATGTTTGAGCATACATAGGTTAGTACCACCTTCTAGATGCTACTATAACTAGATTCTTATAAATAATAAATAAATAAATACCTCGGGACATCTTACACAAATCGACCTCGTCCCACGGTAAGCTCAATTAAGGCTTGTGGTGTGGGTACCAGGCGACGATATATATAATAGATAGATACATATAGGTACTTAAATACATAGACAGCCATGACCAAGGAACAGATATTTGTGATAAATAGGCAGGGTCACTACCGATTAGGCTATGGAGGCTGACAAATTATTGAACTGATTGAATCTCAGAACTACCCTTTCGAAAACATGGACATAGGTATTGAAAAAAATGCCCTAATGGGTTATTTTGTGTTACAAAACTTCACTTGTTATTTATTGTTGGCACCCTGTATATTTTATAATGGGTAAGTCCCCTGCAATGTTGACTGATGACCTGGTGAAGGCCGCTGGAGTCCGCTGGATGCTGGGCCCTTGTGGCAATCTTTAGAGGAAGCCTAAGTCACGAGAGGATGTCTTTCAGCTGCTATGATGATGATGATGACCAGGTACACGAACTAAATAAAACCTTGTAATAACAAACTACGCCAATTTCATTGATGTTTCATTCAATTTGCTCCAAACAGTTTTAATCTAAACTAAACTTTTCAATATCGCGCATTCCCTACAAACTTCAGTCTACAATCAATTGCAGAGCAGCATATTGATGCCATAAAACAACCCAACTGGTAGTCCAGAAACTTCTATCGAGCGTTTTCTATAACAGGGACACTAAACTTAAATAGAAATTTCATAAATAACTTTATCTACATCCTTATCATAAGTTTAGAATGATAATTTACCTTTATTTACATTGATATTCACGAAGTGAAATACCTATACAGTATACAAAAATTTAAAGCACTTGAAATTACTCAATTTGTGTAAGAATATCCTACAATAAATATGTATTGAAAACAAAAATGGACTTTATAATGTTAACATTAATGTACTGATACCGATACTTTAATGTTAATATATTATTATGATGCACTATTTATTTATTTTATTTTATTGAAACAAAAGTTTACACGACATTAAAGTTTACACCAATGCGTCGTGAAACTAAAATTAAAAGAGTTACAAATAAAGATACACAGACACAGAGAAAAAAAAACAATAATAAAAACATTAAATAGGTTTAGGTGACACAACAGCGTGGCTCTGTCGAATCATCTGAACCGGCGTAGGGTTCGGCAGATTGCCCCGGAACCGCCGAAACACAACGCCCTTCGGCCAGAAGTCTGCACTCGCGATGGTGTCTTGCAGCACTATACTTTGATGTTAACATTATGAATATTATGATACAGCCACAGACACCTGTTTCTTAATATTTTTCATTATATTACCGCTTCTGAATATATGATACGATAATTATGATACGGCAGATAAATTATATGTATGTGATAATCATGTGATCTTAATATGAAATTCGCCTACGGCTCGTTTCATGAAACCACACACATGGTTACACACTGTAATAATTACAGTTTATTACCCTTATCATAAGAATCGCACCTACTAGAAGTTATTAGATTTAGTTTGATACCATAGCTTTAAACTGTACTTAGCTTTTTCGGTAGTCGATTCCATTCGGTACTCTATCCCAACTACAGCCATAACCAGTTAACATAAGCACCGCCACTAGGGGCGCTGGCGTCGCGTCGTGCAATCAACACGAATTTATTCCCCGAACGAATCAGACAATAGTGTGGGTAAGTTTCTCGATTACTCCCTGTTCAAATACGGCAAGCGTTCTCTGTAAAATCCAGGCACTTATTTTCACTATAGTGGCAGGTGCGATAGTCTAGTCTACAATCATCATTCTTATTTTCTAATAAGATTGATGATTGTAATTAAGATAAATTATTTCACATTATGCACGACAAAAATACGAAGAAATCATTACTAAGGCACTGGTCTCACCGCGAGCTACTAAGCTATGAACTATAAACACGAACAAAATATACGCACTCCTGTGTAGATAAAAGAGACACGGCGTTACTCGCCCGGCGATGATAGCTGATAGCTGGGCGAGTATAACCGTGTCTCTTTTATTTACACTGGAGTGCGTATCTTTTGTTCGTGTTTATAGCTGATAGTTCATAGCTTAGTAGCTCGCGGTGAGACCAGTGCCTTAAATGTAGATTGCAGTAATTTTCATACAGAATTTCTATTTAATTCATTGGAAAAAACTTAAAAGAGTAGGTCTTTTGGCAGTATACAAATGTGACGTCACTTTTGTATACAGGGTGTAAGTCTAATACGGGCGAAGCTCTTAACGGGTGTTAGTTTACGACATAATAAGTACATTCAAATAACTTTTACTTAAAATTAGAGCAACAAAATTTTCCATACAAAAAAATTCAGCGCGCAATGTAGAGCAACATACGCGAGTTAAACACTCGTTGACAGCTACTTTCAAAAGCAGATGACATAACTGCCATGGCAACAATAACAAATGTTCGTACCTACATTGCTGCTCCGATAATCTTAAAACAATTCTGTGGGGTCATAATTAAGAGTAACTTTAAAAAGACCTTGTAATCCATGATTACACTAATGAATCCCATGCCTGGTTTAATTGATCGCCCGTATTAGATATACACACTGTATAAAACTTCCTAGTGGCGATCGTATTGACAGTTTCAAAAAATATGTTGCTTTGATTTGACATTCATCATGTCTATTTCTTATACAGGGCAAGCTGTTTTTGAATAACTACGGAACTCTACACTGAGCATGGCCCAACATGCTCTTGGTTGATTTTATCTTTTGAGGGTTTCCGTCTTACTCGGTTAATGTAGATTATCATTTTTGTTACATTGTGTTTTCGAAGATGTTTCTAAGAACGTTTTTATAGGGGATAAACATTTTTATTTTTATATTAGAGTACGCCTACGGTTACGCCTCCGTTGGCAAATACTTTTAGCAATTTGTAACTATTTAGGAGTCCAAATTGAAGATAAAAATAGGTAATGCTGTTTAGACATCTGTTGAGAAATGAAACTAATTAGGTAATTAGATACCTCACTTGAGTGCCATTCAATATAACTATATTGATTATGTTGACTTATTGAGACGGTTGTTTTAAATGATGAATTTTATAAGAAAACTAAGGTAGTTATATACTCGTAGTATGTTAGGTATCGTAATAATTTGGAACTAGTTTTCCCACACATTTATTTAGTATTTAAAAGAGTTTGCATTATTTGAGAAAAAATCGACAAGGATCTTATTAATGAGATCGTTATTTATTTCCAAATTGAAGTTAAATTATCGTGAAACATTATATTATTATCAATAAACTTTGTAAAATATAAGCCGTAAATGAATCCATGCAGTCATCGTCTAGCGGTTGGCTATTACTTGATAATGGAGACTTTCTCTGAAGAATAGGTACCTGAAACTGGAGACACTTACCCCTTATTTATAAACGTTTAGCAAGCAGATAAAATAGAATAAATAACAAATAAATATCTGGGACATCTTAAGGTGCATTCAGACCAAACGAGCATTTGCCATTCTATCCCCCACTCTACGAAATCAACGAATCACGTTTTGTGTAACGATCTAACTTCTTAGAGTAGGGGGTTAGAATAGCTAATGCTCGTTTGGTCTGAATGCTCCTTTACACAAATCGACCTAGTCCCACGGTAAGCCCAATATGGTTTGTGGTGCGGGTACCAGGCGACGATATATATAATAGATACATAGATACATATAGGTACTTAAATACATAATCAGCTACGACCAAGGAACAAATATTTGTGAATGGGAATTTTAACTTAATAGTTGGTACTATGGGTTTTTGGAGATGGGTTTCTGTACTTGTACTAATAATATAATAAAATAAATAAATATCTTGGGACATCTCACACAAATCGACCTAGTCCCACGGTAAGCTCAATTAAGGCTTGTGATGTGGGTACCAGGCGACGATATATATAATAGATAGATACGTATAGATACTTAGATACATACACAGCCACGACCAAGGAACAAACTTTTGTGTTAATAAATACACAAAGAATGCCCTTGCCGGGAATCGAACCCGGAACCTCTAGCTTCGTAGGCAGGGTCACTACCAACTAGGCTACAGAGGCTGACAATATTCTGTAATATAACGTCAGAATGATGATGATGAGGGACATGAGGGAATCTCACGAAGCCACTTATCGTGACGTAGGTGACTGCAGTGCAGACAACAATGAACAGTAAGACCGGTCTAATTACCTACTTCACAATTAGCTGCTATTAACTTGTTACACACGAACATTTGTACGAGGAAATTTGATATCGGCACACTGGTTCGTAGAGTATAATAAAATAATAGTACATTTTGCATCAAGGGAGGTAAGTACGGAATTACTAACGAGAGTGTTAGAAGCCCGACGCCGTAGGCAGAGGGCTTTTATGACTCGAGTTAGTATTCCGCTTACCGACCGTGATACAATGTTTTTCATCAAACTTGCCGACAAAAAATAAGTTTTAAGACATAATGTTATTAAATGACGTCCTGAAATTTCTATTACTGCCTAGGGAATTTCACTTTTCTATTATTCCGGCTAAGCACGCAAGCAATGGCGCGCTTAGACAGTAAGTGTGATGAAAAATAAATAAACATCTTGGGACATCTTACATAAATCGACTTAGTCCCACGGTAAGCTCAATTAAGGCTTGTGATGTGGGTACCAATACTAATATATAGATACATATAGGTACTTAAATTCATAGACAGCTACGACCAAGGAACAAATATTTGGGATAAATAAATACACAAATAATGCCCTCGTCGGGATCCGAACCCGAAACCTCCAGCTTCGTAGGCAGAGTCACTACCAACTAGGCTACGGAGGCTGACAACGCTGAGTATAAAACGGGTCATTTTCTAAAAATATGGCTGAGCAATTTTTAAAAAGTTTCTACATTTGCACGTCATCGATAATGATTTAAATTAGTGGGCTAGTCAAGTCAAAGATTCACCACATTTCCCAAAATGTCTCAGAAAGTTTTTATGGAAGTTTCCTTTTTTGTTAAATTCCTATACATTTTTGGTAATGAAAAAAATGTTTCATGCAAATATTTTGGGAAATTTGCTGGATCTCGACTACAAATTTATATCACGAAGACCTGATCCATTTTTTTTTTATTGAGAATGCCGAGTATTTACGATCGTATCTTATTGCCACGACGCTGTCAATATTTTTTTATATAAATATATTTGGTTCGCGGCAATAGGGTTAATTATTTGTGTATAACTTTATGACAAAATGTAGTTAAATATGCAGAAAATTTGCTGTTTGGGACCTGAAATAGGTAATGATATTTTTTAAAGAACAAATAACAATGTAATTAAAATACACATAGCAGAGGCCTACCGCTGTCCAGTCCTTAAATCTGACTTTTGTGTTGATTTTCCATTTAGATGGCCATTTTCACTTTTAGGGACACCCAATTAGCGTGAAATTAAAAATCTTAATTGCAGGCAGGTATGTAACGCCAACTAATCATTAAATTGCAATAAAAAGTCGGATTTGGTGTTTATTTCATAAATTATTAGCGACATTAGCGATATTATAAATAAAAACGACGATCTTAATTACCGTTACATACCTGCACCTAAAAGTGAAAATGCCGTATATATGTACTCGTAGTATCGTTTGGCGTATGTGCAATAGGGAATAGACTGTAGTTAAAATAAATTATTTAACATTCGCGACATAATACACGAAGAAATTATTATTTATAAAATAAAATTATTATATTATAAGTTGTATATTGCAGTAATTTTTGTACAGAACTTCTATGTAATAAATTGAAAGAACTTAAAAGAGTAGGTCATTTGCAAACCCCGGACGACGGGTGCAAAAATGAACTTTTCACTAGTGCTTGATGAAATATCGACTATTCTATCGACATCCATATGAACAATTATTGAATTTGAAATTTATAGATTATACTTATTATGTTTCCGTAGTAGTTCCACTTCTTTTCCAGATATCAAATTATACCTATAAGATTTTTGAAATTGAAACCACCAACTTTTTTAGTCGACACATTCTAATATTTTTTATTAATTTCGCCTTGAGGATGTAAAAGTAATCTTAACAAGTGTACTTTGAACTTTTGAACGGTATTCACGCTGGTTTTTAGACTTAAATTTTGGTTTTGTAACTGTTCTATGGTACTAGGTATTATTGACATATTATTGTTTATCAATTTTAGATCGCTATACCTCTGATTACGTACGGTTGTATAAATAACTATTGATCAATACATTTCTAATTCATAAAATGTTGGTATGGGTGTCGATAGAATAGTCGATATTTAACTAAGCACTAGTGACAAGTGCATTTTTGCTCCCGTCATCCGGGGTTTGTATGGCAGTACTCAAACGTGACGTCACTTTTGAGTATTTCATTTAAAATTCCATAGTGGTGATCGTTTTGACAGTTCGAAAATGATGCTGATTTGACTTGCCAGTCATCATGCCTATTATGGATGCGATCAGTATCTTGGTTAATTCACTTGGACACATTGGTGATGAATGATGAAAGCCGAAATCAATTATCTGTAGGTATTTCGAGACGAGGATTGAGACTGAATTGATAAGGACGTTATATGGACAATGCATTAGGCATTGATTACTATGCTAACTGCATTATGGTTAGTGAATTCAACTTAGGATTCGAGGCATTCCATTTCATAGTAATTTTCTTCGTGTGGTGACGGCAGAATCCAAGTTCGGATTACAATGCTAATTTTTATTTGTTAATACATTTGTATGCTTTTTTACATATTTACATAGTTCATTTGTAATAAATCATTAGATTTATATGTTCTGGCTATTAGAGACTACCCCCCTTATTCATAAACGTCTGCTTAATTAACAAGCCGCTAATAATTGTTCGTCCCTTTCGGTCTTAACAATGTGTCCATGAGAGCAAAAGGGACAAACAACACTTAGCGGCTTGTTAAGTTAGCAGACGTTTATGAATAAGGGGGTACATCTCTAGTTAATTAATTATATATATGTATGTTACTGTATCTGCATTTATTTTAAATCAATTTTATATTTAAAAAAAACATGCATTAAAAAAAAACGAAATATAAATAAATAAAAAAATTAAAATGTTTTATTTTCTCATGTTTTCTGAAAATAAAACCTTTTTTTTATATTTCGTTTTTTTTAATGCGTGTTAGCTGTAAAATGTATTATTATCCGAAAAACAATCGCGCCGATTTTCTTGGCGCATTCAGTTGTGTAAGGTTAGAATCGGAAGTAAATTTTATTTATTTATTTGCTTAGTTTAACGATTCAATAGCGCCCGTTGCTGGGCATACTTGAATAAGGAATACTTTGACTTTGACTACAATGTGTTACACGACCCACTGAAAACCTTGAACGCGGTGATTTGGTAGGTTATACTGAACAACTTTTACTATGGAGCTAACACTAAAATCTAAAAAAAAAAATTTGGCTCTATCATACAAAATTTCGTTATCGGTCGGTCACAATGTATGAAAAAGACATTTTGTTTTTAATTTCGTGGTTGACCTCATAGTAAACGTTGTTCAGTAGGTACTACTACTGGCTTTTGCGTCTATGTCAGACGATTTCAGGTATAAATGCCCTGAAGACATCGCTTTTGGTGGCTAAATAGACCTATGCGAGAGCGGAAAACTTTTCCACAAGACTGACAGGAAAAGTTCGTGTCTGATAGTGACAAGGCCTTTTATCCCTTCTGTCAGCTAAGGTTGCGAACCAGGGCCCATCGCAATACTACCGACCGTCCTCAATGCTTTTTCGCCACTCCAATAGATTCCCTGTAAGCGTCTCCCAATTACGATGGTCAATTTTAAAGGCAGTCAGTTCCCTCTTGTCTCCCAACATCCCATTTCGCATTCGCTACTGCACCTAGTAGGACACGTTGTGGTTCAGAAGTTGCTGTAACACCCTGTATAGGTCTACTTGAATAAAGAATACTTTTGACTTTGAAATATCCTTAAAACAATTTTCCTCACCAGTGTGTCCCAGGCGAAATAGCCGGCCGTAAACAGATCGAATCAATTTGGACCCCTATCTCGTTAATTAAAACGCAGTTACCCTTCTCAGGGTCTCATTTATAAGCGTTAATCATGCCGGAAGGAAGCATTATGTGGTTGGAGTGGTTACATTTGTGTTAACCTTTGCATGGTCGTTATTTTCAGGTGTCTTAGCTGCATTAATGTTATTTAAGACTAGCTTTACATCTTTAACCGATTACATGAAAAGGAGAAGGCTCTCAAGAGTTTTTTTATGTAAAGGTACATTTAGACCAAACGATTTGCTCATTCTGTCCCCCACTCTACGAAATTCGTTCGTTACACAAAACGTGATTTGTCGAAATTCGTTGATTTCGTAGAGTGGGGGATAAAATGAGTGAATGCTCGTTTGGTCTAAATGCACCTTTACTCGATATCACCTAACTAGAATTGTAAATCGATTTTCAAAATGTTTTTATCGAATAGGTATACGAGTAACTAGCAATGTACATGTACAAGTTGCTGAACATTCTCAAAATTGCGGGAATATACCTACTTGGAAATTTCCGAGAATTTTCATGAGAATATAAGAGTAAGTTCTCATTGAGAATCCACCACTTAATTATTAATTATACAACTTTTCATTATTAACTTTTTTTTTTTAATTAACTTTTTATAATTATTATAAACATAAAAAGACTTACTAATTTGACTAATTGTAAATCTAATTTATCCACCCTACACTACAGATTAATACAATCGCAACGCTTGATAATTCATCTATCTAGAAATAATTGAGATAGGGGCATAAATATAACTGTTTTACGAGCACTCTGACAACTAAAATGTCGTTAGAAGTTAAACATCTTCGTCTTCAATCACTTCGCTAAAAAGCATCGCTCGGGAACCAGACCTTGTTAATATTTGAGACACAAACTTTTACCGAAATTTAATAGAAGAAAATATAGGACCTCCCTTGAGTAATTAACGGGAGTTTAATGAAAAATGTTAAGGAACTGCTTAGATACTAACTTCTGAATGGGAGAATACTGTAGTCTGTAGGTTATCAAAGAAAATAATTAAAAAGTTGCCTATATTGCTCCAGCGGTAACAAAGCATGTTATAGGCCATAATTTAAAGCTTATTTGCCCCCTGATTGGTTGTCTAATTAAAAACTGAGTAAACAACGTAAGGTGGAAGTACTAGTGTGCAACATGTCAACAGAGAATATTTATTTGAATCACGATATTTTGCTCATAACATGTATAGTCATAAAGTATTGTGATGTGTTTTGGGAGAGGAGTTTGTTAGTTGTTGCAAATTTTCTTAAGCCCTGGTTTTTCTGGCCGGCGACCGACGCGTGTCCGCCGCCGACGACGTTCGAATGTTTTGCTCGTGAATGTTTGAGGGTGGTTTCTCCGACACGTCGTCAGTTACCCGCTGCCGGCGGAGTTTATAAAATGGGCCAGACTTGCGCGACAAATAAAATTCTGGAATGAACTGCTTTCTGCTAGATTTCTGGACCGATACGACATTAAAGCCTTCAAGAAAAGAGCATTTTCCCATTTCAAAGGCTGGCAATGCACTGTGATTCCCCTGGTGTTGCAGGTCTTCATGGACAGCGGTAGTCGCTTACTATCAGGCGATTGGTCTGCTAGTTTGGTTCCTATTATATTAGAAAAAGGTATGACCTCGACGTGAACGTTGTTACTACCGAAATAATCAGTATTTACATTTTAATGGGAAAGATTGCAGCAACTACAAGAAAGTGTCCAAGTAACCTTATTCAAGGTCGAATTTAAACTTTCGTGAGACCTAAGAACTACTTATATAATTATATTGTTAAACTCACGTGTATTTAGTCACTACGTGTAATATGTTTCGGAGAGCCCTCGGTCTCCATTGTGAAGCACAGAGCCTCGCGATTGTGACGTGAATTTTTTTTTTCTTTCTCCTAGTTTTTCGTAATCAAAATACTATAGTTACCTACTGAATTAGCCATTAAACAGATCATCACTATATTTTTCTGTTATATCTTATCACGGCTAGGCAAACGCAGCGTAGGACGACCATCCACAAGATAGAAAGACGACTTTATGAAGGTCAAAGTCAAAGTCAAACTATTCTTTATTCAAGTAAGCTTATTAATAAGCACTTTCGAATCGTCTGACATGAGAGAAAAAAATCTACTACTGGTTCAAACCCTACGCCGTTCCTGAGAAGAACCAGTAAGAAACTCAAGTGGACTTATTTTTCAAAACAGTATAATAATACATCTTATTAAAATAACATGCATTAAAGAATGTATTACATAAAAAAAAAAAAGATTATTATAGACATTTTTATAAAGACAGAAATAAATAAAGGATCATAATATTAAACAAAAATAATTATTATTGTACAAGTTCGCAACATTATTAAGTATCTATATCTAATACTACTAGAGATGTAAAGGTCCGGTCGCCGGGACACGCTGGATGCAGGTCGCATCTAACTGGTACATGTGGAGGTCCTGAGGGGAGACCTATGTTCAGCAGTGGACGTCTTATGGCTGAGATGACGGTGATGATGATCTTTTATATTGACCCAATTTACCGTTTTTATTTCGCTTCATCCTTTATCTTACCCTACCTTGTTACCGTACAGTAAAACCAAATTAATTCCACAGTTTGTGTTGTTGAAACACTAAGTCCACAAACGCTAAGTTTCCGACTGTGTTCTCATTATTTTCTGACGTTCCCAAGATCACAAACCAATTTCTTTAAAGTTTCTGTTGGTTTAAATCTTGCATCCGCTAGGGAGCGCGGAAACTTTTCAACTCCTTGTTCAAAGAACGTATAATAAACATATTGCTTTTACTCAGTTTTGGCAAGTTGGTGGTTAAAATGTTTGTTGAAATAATTTGACGGGTTTTCGCATGGTAATTAATGACTTCCGTAGCATTCGGTATTTATTTGTGTGTTTGTCATAGATATATCGTATTAAATTATGTTATTTACATCATCGTCATTACATCATTAGTCCACTGCTGGACAAAGACTTCTCCTATTTGCTATGCGGATACTCGTAGAAGCACTAGGAGGTGAATTCCCGCCACTATGTGCAAGCGGGTTGACGATCGCAGTAGCGAGTCTACTATGACAAACTATATAAGAGAGTCAACTACGTAATTGTGAGTTCAGAAACTATTTTCAAGATCTTCGTTTTATTACAAAATAGAAAGTTACAGAAGACAATTCACATAGAAGCGCGCTCGCACAAACGCACATAATATATCTATATTATAGACACCGCTCATGGACACGATATATCAGAGCCAGTGGCTCATGATGGTCGAGCGTTTACCGTTTATCGTAATACCCGTCACTTGTATACTTGTGCACTTGTATACTTGTTTCAACGGACCACGAACGACAACAAACGATAATCACGGAACCATGATAACCTCAGGCCTACTACCGCGAAAATCGAAATTCGTAAATTTTGAGGATTTTTCTCTATCACTCAAACGAATGCTTCACTAGAGTGAGAGAGACATCATCATCATCATCATCATGTCAGCCAAAAGACGTCCACTGCTGAACATAAACCTCCCCCAAAGATTGCCATAATGACCGGTCCTGTGCCACCGGCATCCAGCAGACTCCTGCGACCTTCACCAGGTCATCAGTCCACTTTGTGGGGAGCCTACCCACGTTGCGCCTTCCGGTACGTGGCCGCCACTCGAGAACCTTCCCGCCCCAACGGCCATCGGTTCTACGCGCAATGTGCCCCGCCCACTGCCACGTCAACTTTGAGAGAGACAAATCCTCGAAATTTACGAATTTCGTTTTTCGCGGCAGGACCACAGGGCAGTGCGAGCGTGAGTGCCGTGACACTCGCTTACCTACTTACTTAACTGTTCTGTATTTCGTTTTCTATTTGAATCAGTAGATAAAACTGTGGACAATTACTTACCTCTCCTAAACCATTGGTAAATACGCCAATTCATAGTACAATGTTAAATTTAAACAACCATCCACAGACGCACTTCGTGAGTTCGTGCATAAGCCATGGTTGACCCTGAGCCGGAACAACCAGGTCGGCGTTGGATGGAGGTTTCACCTCGGTGATACTAAGTTGTCAAAAACAGATAGATATACATAACCACCAACTTGCCAAATTTGAGTAAAAGCAATATGTTTATTATATATACGTTATGTATCTATAGTCTGAGAGGTCATCACTTAAAGCTAGAGAGTACTAAGTACTAAGATCTCACAGTAACCCTTACAACACTTTTTGAGCAACCGAGTAGTGAGATGTTGGAACAAACTCCCAGAGGACGTGATCTCAGCACAAAATGTGAATAAGTTTAGACTAGTGGTAAGTTTAGATGTGGGCTAGACAAGTAAGTGTGAGTAAGTTTAGATGTGGACTAGACAAGTACATCACATCTACAACTTGACTATGATTATTGTCACAAAGATCACTGTATACAGGCTACATCAGTTTTCTAACTGTCTGCGTGCTTTTTAAATAATAATATAGAAGCCATTACATTATACAAGACTTTCAAATACTTATCGTTGAAAGTTTCCGGATTAGGTACATATAATGCATTCCACGAAACAGTCCACCGATGTCCCGTACAAACACGGTTTTTCTCAAAATTGTATATTTATCGAAGCTCTCTTTCTTAACCAGCAGTCAAAACTTGCGGAAAAAATGTATTAACTAATAACTCTGAAGAAAACTAATGATAATGATGATTTCATACATTCCCGAAAAAAACATTAGATTTCTTCCTACAGCTTCACGGCTACTTTCAAACCATTTATATAAGCTTTTACTAAATATTATGCCAATATCAGCTATCAGATCGCCTAAAAGTACGGCGTTTCTCTAGAATGATATGTATTCCAATGATTTCCTGAGGTTATCTTAAATCCCTCGCAAGCCCCTGAATAAATAGCTGGACCTCTGAGCCAACTTTTCAAATAATTCCTTTCTATAAAATTAATATGCGTGCGTGCTCAGGCAAGGCTGACCCGTATTAACATTGTCTACCAATTTATAAACTAAATTAGATGGCATTATCATCATTTCAGTGGAAAGAAGTCGAACGAGACGAGGACTGCTGGACATAAGGCGCAATGATCGTCAATATGACCAGTTCTGCTTGCCTCCAGCAGGTCGTCGGCCCATCTTCTGGGAGGTCTACCTTCTACGCTAGTCCGGCAGTTTCTAGTTCCATCGACCATCAGATCTTCTGGCAATGTGCCCACGATGATGGTGGCATGCTAAAGAAAAATACATTTTGGAGATCAGGGTGCCTAGCCAAAATGCCAACCGGAAACGCTCAGCCACGAAAATCGCAATTGTTATTATCACAATAAGGAAACGTGACACAGTGAATAAACTAAGCTACATTGTCACAGTTTCATAAATAGTACCTACTAACTAGGGCACACCCTGCCTCCCACCAAAAGTGAGTTTGGTTGACACTTGATTTTTCCCTTAGAGATCATACGCATCTTACGGAAATTTTTTGACAGTTCAGAAAATGTAACTTCAGCTGTAAAACTGCTACATTGCAAGTCTCAATCTACCTCGATCTATATCAAATGGCATAAACTCATTTACACCCATTGTATCCGCATCCGACCGATTTGAAAAAGTAACAAAACAGCAACGGAGCAGACCCTGCTTTTCCATAATGAAATTCCTTTACCGGCTCCGTTTGGCTTTGTTTTATTTCATTGAGTTGGCTTTTGAAAGCGTTTGATGTTATTAGCTCGATGCAATTACTTGACCTTTCTGTTTTGTTATTGGTCTAAAATAAACGCAAAAGCCAACGAAAATAGTTGTATTGTATTGTCAACCTCCGTAGCCTAATTGGTAGTGACTCTGCTTACGAAGCTGGAGGTTCTGGGTTTGAAACCAGGGCATTATTGTGTGTTTATTTATGTATTTAATATAATCTATCTATGAAATATATCTATATGTCGTCGCCTAGTACTCACATCCCAAGCCTTAATTGAGCTGACTGTGGGACTAAGTCGATTTGTGATAGATGTCCAAATATGTTTATTTATTATTTTAAATTGATTTAAACTTTCACGATTATCACTCATATTTTCAAAACACGGGTCTTAACTAATCGCATGAAGTTACTTACGCTTACATCTACCTGCAACGATGGGTGCTACGTCTTACCCGAAACGTCAGGATGATATTAAACGTAAGTTTACGAGACTAAGAGTTCGTCATTAATATACGAGTTACATTGTATTGAGATATTGCCGCTATATACTTATCATATCAGCGTTACATACAGAAAATTGATTCATTTATCATTTTGCACTGCATTATAGGCTTTCATATTGTCATATTTCTAGACTATTAGAGGCTTTCGTGTGTCATATTCCATATCACTGTTACAAGTCACATAATGGTACATGAATCAATTTCTATGACAGTAGGTATATTCTTTACAAAATAAAAATTAGTACCTACTTCAAAACAAGGTACTGGAAATATAATGTTTTAGTCAGATTGGCATAACTTTGAGTTTTTTTCTATAGTACATAGAGGCCGGGACGAAAGGGGTTGCCGGCCGAAGACATATAGACGGCCGAGCGAAGCGAGACCGCATAGGTCTGAGGCGCCCGCAACCCCATATTTCTGGCCGAGGTACGAGTATGTATAGTTTCTCAAACATGCAATGAAATAAACAACAAAGACATCAAAGTAAAAAAGTACAAAGTATTGCATAGTGGCAGAATGTCTTGATGCCTGTGCCACAAATTTATGTGGAATGGAATTAAACAAGAGCACTTTACCGGCCTAGGCCATCAACAATTGTATTAAATTCCATTAACGACCTCTTGTCCTAGTCGCAACTGAAACATCATACTTCGCAGCCTATTATAAGAATCATAGTAACAATATTTCATTGCATTTTTGAGAGAAAGCATTTTTTTGTCTTCAAAGTGTCTTAAAAATATAGTTTCAAATAAGATTATCCATCTTTAAGGCCTTTCAGGTCCCGATCGGGCATGTTCTTTATGGATTTAATCAGAACATTCCAGGCCTCTGTAAATCACTACTCCTTAGATTACATTTATTTGAAACCACATTTTTGTCGGAATCTTAGCCCTATTTCCTGATTCAATGATAAAAGTTAATCTTTATGAAATACTTAAAAGCTTTTAATCAATTAAAATTTGGGTCCACAACTCATATTTCTTTAATTATTAATGTCAAAATTCCGTAGTTAATACGGTCAATCACCAGCGGCCCTATCGCGAAAAACGAAATTCGTAAATTTCGAGGATTTGTCTCTCTCACTCTAATGACATCTTCGTTTGAGTGACAGAGAAAAATCCTCGAAATTGATGAATTTCGATTTTCGCGGTAGAAGTAGGCCAGTTCTTTATTATTATTCTGTCACATCTATCATCACCAAGGAGACAATTTTTTTATAGTTAGCTTGAAGAAAGTATCCTGCTCGAAATTGTATTGTTATTAAACTCTGATTTAAGGATAATACCAAGTGCGAGTCGGACTCGCGCGCGAAGTGTTCCGTACCATTATCAATTTATCATTAAAAAAATACACTTAAATCAACCTACCTCAAAAACTATAAGAGATAATTTAATCAAACTAAAAATCATTGATAGAGTTTATTAATGCGCGTAACATAATATATATATTTTTAAATTTTATATCGCGTAGTTTAAAAAATAGAGGGGGGGGGGGACACATTTTTCAGATTTGAGAGCTGATATCTCGAAAACGATTTACTTAAATAAAAATGAGATTTGTAAACCTTCATATAATTTTCAAAGACCTTTCTATGAATACCCCACACGCTTATATACAACTACATTTTTTTTTCTATAACTCTGTTACATGTATGGATGGCCCCCACCCCAATGGTTTTTTTACAATATAGTATCATAATCCTGTAGCGGTTCATACAACACATATCCTTACCAAATTTCATTACTGTAGCATTTATAATTTCCGAGTAAATCGGCTGTGACAGACGGACAGACGGACATGACGAATCTATAATTTTTAAAAGTATTAAGTTCGCTTATGACACTAGTCTTGTTCTCATGAACCTACCACGTGTAGGTACATGTTTTTGTCTACCAACACCAGTATCCTCTCAGTTACTCAAAGGTTAGCTGGAAGAGATCCCTTAAAGGGATAAGTTCGCCTTTGTACAATTTCATTGTATATGTTTCGTTTGTTATATTTTTCTGATTTGTGCAATAAAGTGTTTACTACTACTACTACTATAAGGGTTCCGTTTTTGCCAGTAGTAAGTAGGCCAGTTCTTTATTATTATTCTGTCACACCATCACCAAGGGGACAATTTTTTTATAGTTAGCTAGAAGAAAGTATCCTGCTCTAAATTATATTGTTATTAAACTCTGATTTAAGGATAACCCAGGAGAACGTTAACATAACAACGACTAACCATAGCCTAGTTGGTAGTGACCTTGCCTACGAAGCTGGAGGTTCCGAGTTCGAATCCCGGGCAGGGCATAATTTGTGTATTAATTTATCACAAATGTTTGTTCTTTGGTCATGGCAGTCTATATTATATTTATTAGGCACTGGTCTCACCGCGAGCTACTCAGCTATATCACGTAGCGAGTATCGTCGTGTCTCTTTTATTTACACGGGAGTGCGAATCTTTTGTTCGTGCTTATAGCCGATAGTTCATAGCTTAGTAGCTCGCGGTGAGACCAGTGTCTTAAGTATCTATGTGTATTTATTTATTATATGTATCGTCGCTTGGTACCCACATCACAAGCCTTAATTTAGCTTACCGTGGGATGTATGCGGCGGTAATAGCTGATAGCTGGGCGAGTATCGCCGTGTCTCTTTTATATACACGCGAGTGCGTATCTTTTGTTCGTGTTTTAGCCGATAGTTCATAGCTTAGTAATTCGCGTTGAGACCAGTGCCTTACGAGCCATAGGCAACTGACATCAGGTGATAGAATAAAAGAGTCAGATAAGTCTCAGGTACTTTATAAACAATATTTACAATATCTTCGCATTAGTGTAAGCTGATCTTTTCTGCAGTCTCCTTATCTTGGATCTCTTCGATCTCTTCACTCTTCGTTTGTCTCTTCCTGGTGACACTGATGATCTTGAAGGGGGGTATTGCCAATCTGGACACCTTGAACAAATATAAATAAAATATTAATACTTTAATTGATCACGTTATAAAAAAACGACTACTTCGATTTTTTTGACTTCAAAACGATTCAGATATATATGTTTCCTAACTAGTGTGCAAAAACGAACTTTACGCACGCTTCGCGCGCGGTAATTTCTCTTTTTGACACACTTGTTATGAAAAAATCGTCCCTTACACGTGCAAAAACTTTTTTTAGCTCTGGTGATTGTCGCCCTCGTTTCACTCGGGCTCCAACTTTCACCCTCCAGGAAAAATTGTTTTCCCGCACTAATTAGGAAATGTAGGTACTATTTCAGTACATATGGTGCTTATCTTTGCACTAGTGCGAGAAATGGTTAATTTTTTGTCAGGGTGATACTTCGGAGGGCTATATGTACCGTAAAAAGTCGTACGATACACGTGCAAAAAGGAAATTCGTAACTTATGTCGATATCAATTATTCCTTTTTTTCGCATTTGTATCATAATGTTCTATTTTAAAATAAATATTTTAAACTTTCACGATTATCACTCATAATTTAAGGGGTCTTAATCGGCGTCATGCCCGAAACGTCAGGATATAATTAAACATAAGTTTACTTTGTTAAGACCCGTTTCTCTTTAAATAATAAATGGTAATAATTTGAGAAAGTGTAATTATTTTTAAATCCAGCACATTAACACCTATGACCTATAAATCATCATGTCGTTACGACAATGACAGTAACTCGGCAAACTCAATACGCTCTAGTTACGCTATAGCCAAGTTAACCAAGTTTACCCTGACGAGGTCAATAAGTCATTTAACATCCATTGCATTATGGCTCCATCTAGCCCAAACTGTTTGTCCAATGAAATTATTAGTCTATTTATGTTAGCGCTTGTGGCCTAGCGGTAAAACGCACGGTTGCTACGCAGCGGTCTTGAGTTCGATCCCCGGCTCGTACCAATGAGTTTTTCAATAAAACTTATGTACTAAATATCATTTGATATTCAAAGTGCTTTACGGTGAAGGAAAACGTCGTGAGGAAACTTGCATGTGGAGTCTCCAACAAGTACTGGGCCAGCGTTGGGACCACGCAAAATATACGTTTGATGTCGAGTTGCCCAAAAAAGTGGCCAGAATACAACAACAACAACATAGTCATGTTAACTAACAACTATGCTCTAAAGTAGTGAAATGTTTTAGTTTGTACGGTCCATTCATCCTTAGTTGTCTTATCTAGTAAGCAACTTTCTAACCTAAACGTACACATTTTCTGTTGTAAACTGCTGTTTCCTTGACTGAAATTTAAGCAATTTACTAATAACTACGGACGGACTACACAAATAAGAACTCAGGTATTTTGGTATAGGCAAATATGGCAGTTTACAACAGAAAACGTGTACTTTTAGGTTAGAAAGCTGTTTACTAGATAAGACAACTAAGGATGAATGGACTTTAGTACTGATGCTTTTACGATCCGGTAAGTACTAGAAATCGTATTAGATATTATTAGGCCATCTGCAGCAGAACCAACGTAGTAGGTACCCATATTTAGCTCTGCAAGTCGCTATACTAGTGGCAGTGGGCGGGCACATTGTATGTAGAACTGATGGCTGTTGGGGCTGAAAGGAGAGGCGGCTAAGTACCGGAAAACGCAGCGTGGGTCCCCACAAGTAGGACTTATGACCTAGTGAAGTCCTCAGGAGTCCGCTGGAAGCGGGCGCAGGACCGATCATTGCGGCAATCTTTGGGGGAGACCTATGTTCAGTAGTGGACGTCTTTCGGCTTATATGACGATGATGATGACTATGTGACATTATCAGCCTATCTCTGTCCACTTTATGAACGTAGGCCTCTCCTATTGACTACGCGTATAGACGCATTAGGTGGTACCTGCCCATAATCGCCACGTTAGGTAAGCGGAATGGCGATCGCAGTAGTCAAAGTCAAAGTCAAACTATTCTTTATTCAAGTAAGCTTATTAATAAGCACTTTCGAATCGTCTGACATGAGAGAAAAAAATCTACTACTGGTTCAAACCCTACGCCGTTCCTGAGAAGAACCAGTAAGAAACTCAGTGTGTCTACTATGATGACGCTATACGAGTGTTTTAGTAAAAATGTTGGACGTTTTGCCCAAAACATTCACATTTTGCCGACCATTGCATCTAGATTTTTCCCCGCGTTTTCCTGAAGTTATAACCAGTACCTAATTTACGTGACTTTTGATACATAAAAAAGTTTTGGTATTTTAATTTTTATTAATTCTAAGTTTGAAACAGCTTTTAGAACAAATGCCCTCCTAATCCACGCCTCTGTCGATCTATTGCTATACCTATGGAGGCAAATACGATTGTGAATATTGAATATCCTAACCGAAACTTCGATATTGAGAGACGAATATTTAGGTTATCAGTTCATACCAATGAGTTTCCAGTCTAGATTTAGCTCAATCTAGAGTTATTTATTACGACAGTATCTAAATAACAAAGCTTATAATCTAGTTAAATAGGTACATACATTTTGATTAGTATGTCGGTTTAGTAGTAGGTAGTACCCGACATACTACCGTACCTACTAGGTACGTTGTATATTTAATAGGTACTTTTATTTAAACAAATTAAACTAAAATTTCGTAAAAAATAAGAAATTTAAAAGTATTACTAAGCTTAAACTAAAATAATTAAATAAAAAAACAGGATACTGCGGCATGGTTCCGAGGACGCTGGCAGTATGTCCTCGCTGGATTGCGAAGCTGATGCGTTTAGCAAAGAAGCTGTCAGCTCTTGTGTCACATCTTGTTCTACTAATTAGATAAAAAAACTATTAAATAATAATAGCTATAAACAACTACTTAAATTTGAAAGAGATCAAGCTACGACACATCTTTTTGTCCAATATTCTGCAGTGTTTGGAGACGAAAGTCTTTGATCAGTGTGTGTTGCCAATCATATGGTACTGAAACGTAGTCGCTTACAATGGGCCTCATAAGAAGGCTCAAAGTCACCCAAAAGGCAATGGAGAGGGCTATGCTAGGAGTCTCTCTGCGAGATCGTATTAGAGGTGAAGCCACCGAAGCAGAACTAAAGTAACCAAGCTCTCTCAATCGCTAAAATGAAGTGGCAGTGAAGAACCGATGGACGTTCTGGACTAGCGGTTAGGTACTGGACGGCGCAGCGTGGGTAGGCTCCCCACAAGGTGGACTGATAACCTGGTGAAGGAAGTCCGCTGGATGCTGGTGGCGCAGGACCGGTCATTGTGGCAATCTTTGGGGGAGGCCTATGTTCAGCAGTGAACGTTTTCGGCTGATATGTTGACGAAGATGATGAGTTAAGTTTGAAGTCGCCAAATCACTGATATAATTATTGAAAATTTATAATTGGCAGCAGCATAATCATAATAGATAATTATTTATTATATTAATAGTGGGCACACTGCTGTAATCACTAACCCTGTCTGACTGCAGAACCTGTAGGATGCATTTAAACTTCTTTGTTTCAATCATCTTTAACAAAATCAAACGGTGACTTATAGTTTCGTTTGTTAAAAATTGTCTGTTCTAATTAACCTGAAACTTGGCAGTGGGTGCAGTTTGTTGTGACTTATTTCGAGCTTTTATTCGATAACTTTGAATGTAAATGAATCATTTTTAATTTGGTCTAGTTCTGACAACATAAGAGCATGCCATGAGAAAACCATATAAGTCTTTAATTTACATTAAGCATGTGCACGACAATATCACGCCAATCAATTACGATATTTTTAACGGCTTAATCAAACCGAGATATTCCCTTTGGCACCAAGTCAAGGTGCAGTCAGACCAAACGAGCATTCGCTATTCTAACCCCTACTCTACGAAATTAGATCGTTACACAAAACGTGATTCGTTGATTTCGTAGAGTGGGGGATAGAATAGCAAATGATCGTTTGGTCTGAATGCACCTTCAGAGTCTGATGAAGGGATCTTGGAGGTATTGGTTAAAGTCGGTAATCTTAAATTTTCAATTTGGTGATTATTTATTATAGTGAATACTGGTTTCTCCCTTGAAACTCGTACACGCTGACTGACCTGCATCCTCAGAATATTACTGCGATCTTTAAAAGGTTGTCTGTCCCTCTTGCAAATCGTCCTCGTCCTGCGTGGCGTGTTTGTACCATTGGGTGGTCCATACCTACTCGAGAACCAGAGGTGTGTCACTCTATGATTCTGCCACAAATGCGAGTACATACCGCGTTGACTGAAATCGGTCTGGGTCAGTGGTATCTGCGAAGTATTTCGAAGCGGACACGTGCACGTGCATTTGTTTACGTTACAAACATATACTGCCGTGCAATTCCTAAACCACAGTAACTGCCAATTTTCCGATTTTTGGTTTATTGGTGATCTATAATCAGCAAATCAAAACACATAATCCCAATCGATCGGTTTTTAATTTGGAAAACTGGAACATGGAAACTCGAAACCCCAAAAGCAGTAAGTGACTAGTTTTTCCTGCACAATGCAATATAAAGCGCAGTAAAATGGTCTACGGCTACGGTTTTTGGGCTGATACTGACTAAAACGCAGTACAGGTGTAGATTTTCATGATTTTTAGCATGTAAACTCATAGTATCTCGTTTATAAAGAAACTAATTAAAACACAGTATACAATTTTTATGCTAAAAGTGTTGTACTGCGTTTCCAGTTTCATAGATTAATAAGCATAATTACTAGTTAAGACACAGTAGGAATAAAATAACGATATTTAAAGTGGTACACTAGTGTTCAAATAAGTATCGTATTGCCATCTAAACTGCAGTAACAAGTTCATTAATGTACACATTATGCTGTATGTTGTATTACTTTCAATACCAATAATACTAGCTAAAGGACAGTAGCATCCTAAGGGGCTGCAGTTTAGGCAGTATTTTTATGTTATTTGACTATTTTTACTGCATTTAGACGTTTATTTTAAGTGGCAAATTCGAGTTAGTTCCATCTCGGACGTTCCTTGAAGAGAGCTTATAGTGATATCGTTAGAACATCCAGTTTAAGATAGTAAAATAATTCTTGACCTATTTACAATTTAAAACAACCAAGGCGTCGTCTGTTGATAAACGAATAAAAACTTATATAGTTAAACACATAAAGGTATTATTGCCTAATTATTAGGTTCTTAAAAGACAAAAAAAAAAATTCTCTTTAGTTTGTACACATTTAATTTTGCTATGCGAGTTATGGTTCATAGGCGGCGGTATCATCTTATTAAGCAATGCCTTGCCAACAAATATCATCGTTATGTCATAATATTGTTACATTTCTTCTTGATTGCGGTACCTCGCCGTAACGTATGAAGTAGATTATACATATGAATTATACGAATACCGCCAATACCGGTCAATAATCGAGTATTTAGAAATTTGTATTTACCTGTTTTGGGATTCGATAAGATTGCTACATACTTTTTGGTTAAAGTTTTTTATACGGTAATTCCAGATGCCTTTAACAAATATATTTATGTTAGTTTAAATTCAAAGCTAAACATAAAATATGAAAGTAAATTCTTTATCATTTCTTTGATGAATTGTTACATCATATATATACGGTGTTATTAAATTAGTCACGGATATTTAAGGGACTTTAATTAACATCAAAACAATTAACTTTCTCTAGAAATAAAAAAAAAAACTGAACAAAAAAGAACACTATAATTTATTTTCTAAATAATCATCCCCTATGTAATATCCCGTCAAGATGTTCGTTTAACACTGTCTGTCATGGCCTTATTAAAGGCCTCCACAAACCGGCCGGCGGTTCTAGAATTATGACTAAAGAGGTTTCATTTATTTATCTTATTAACAGGGTGCTTTAACGAAGCAATTTTTTTTCCTAGTTTTCTCCAAAAAAACATAACAAAACCTATAACGTGTCATACATAAATATACTCCAAGAGCGGAGTACTATTGTAGTAATAGATCATAATTAATGACAATTTATTCTTTTATAGGGTTTTGTATTATAATATACAGTATTCTAAAGACTTTTTGAATTATGACTGACACGAATACGTAAGAAATTATGTTTATTAAAATTAATCGTAGAAGTGCTACGCCATAATCAGTCGTGAGCTTACTCTTTGAAATCAATGTAAGGCTAAATATAATGTGCCATTTGCTATGATTTCAACCGATACTGGTACCTTAAGTTGATTGTTATTTCATTACTTAAGAAAATGTGGTAATAAACCTTAATTTTTGTCTAATTTTTGTATTATTGACGACAAATCCCTAAATAACCTGCATTTTTCAAGTAACTTTTAAATCGTTTTTTACTTCCTTCTGTTTCACACATTGGCATGAAACTTGATAAGCGTGTTTGAATTTGTTAATAATAAAGTTATGTTATGCTGTTACAAAGTTTTGTTGTAATTTAATAACTTTATCAAAAAAACTATATTTTACTGCTGTGAATGAAGTTCGTAGCACGAAAATTCAATCAAAATACTAGTTAAATTACAGTACACTAGTCCCTTTTACTGCAGTTTAACCTGTAAAATGCCGCCTATCTCTATAAAGCACGCAAAATTTGTGCAGTAAGTGGTCATTTTACTGTGTCTTAATTAGTAATTGTTATATTTTTCCCTGTTTTTAAAAGCGCAGTACAAACACAGAATTTCGAAAAAAACACATATTTAATTTTAGAAAATGCAGAAGCACGTATTTTTTAATTTATCATATTGTATGATTTTAATACTTCATTTTGGATAAAAAAAATTCTCAATCACTATCAAATCTTGGAAAATATAGTACTTTAAAACAGTTTTTTGCTATTATCTCAAAATCGACTTTTGTCAATTACTGTGGTTTAGGAATTGCACGGCAGTATACATTTTACCTAGGTAAATAATGTATCAATAAAATTTTATTTGACTTTTGACTAATGATTACTAATATCGGGTACCTATTAGGCGCAAACTAACGTAATTGGCCCGGCACCGTTATACAATCGACAACACACCTGTGAACACAGGCAAAGTGCCAAAAATATGTAAACTGAACTTTATTGCCTGGACATAAAGGTGTGTATACATATTTATGGCACTTTGTCTGTATCCACAGCTGTGTTGTCGATTGTACGAGACGCAACAATGGGTTTATCCTACGGTGACACTTGATAAGAGCAGAAGCTCTTATCTGCGTTAGAAATAACTTACTTCTCAATATCTGGCAGCACGTGTCCCTTGCACCGTGCTTCCCATTTGGACCAATACTTGAAGCCTTCCTGCTCGAAGACTTTTAAAGCGCAGGCGCTGTCATCTCTTATGTCATCATCCAATAAGGCTGAAAATAGGACATAATAGGTATTATTTACACAACGTTGCTTAAAAACGTGTTTGGTTTGCAAACGAGTTTTTTTTTAAGGGCTTATTTGCATTGTGTCAACAAGTTTTATTTTTACTGTTTTCGTAAGAGAAATAAATAATCACTATTGTCAAAGTGAAGAAATTAGCGCTTTTGAAAAGTCACCACAAATATACTTGGGAAATTTTAGACCAATTATGAACTGGAGTCAGTTTAGGTTCTGCTTACCAGTTTTTGAAAGTTATTATATTAATGTGCCCATGAGGAAAAGGAAAAAATTCAACAGCGGATTTCTGACCAAATTTGAAGTTAAAAATGTCATAAGAAGTTTTCTGGATTCAGTCTATTTTAAGAGAAAATTCGATTTTTAGGAAACGCATTTTAGGAAACGATTGTGTTACCATGTTGTCTTACTCTTGTCACACTTTAATTGACAGACATAAAATGAACAAAAGAACCTTTAATTACCTAGAAAATAAAATAAAAAAAACTCTAAAGTGCATTTTTGGGGATAGTTTCATTTTTTGTGTATTAAGGCATTCAAAACATAAAAAAAAAAACATTTTTTTACTCAGATTTTACCAAAACTCATTTTACATTTTTTGCTTCTTTTAGTCTCAGGAATATGCTGTTAGAATTTTTCCCTTTCCTCATGGGCACGTTGTATATGGAAAAGACACATCGCTATTCAGATTTTAGGACCAAAACGGAATAGCATTATTAAATCATTAAAAATTTAATTACTTATCCCGTATGGACTAGTAAACATTCACTTTATCCATGACATTAAATTTTGTTTATAATTGTATATACCTTCACATGTGATGTCACATTTACCGCCTTTCTTTCCTTCCTTGCACCATTCGCTGCCAATCTGCCAAGAAAACATTAAAAGAAAGTTAATATTCGCCATCACAAAAAAAAAACAATAAAGACACAATGTGTCCACAACCGTCAAGTCGACAATAGAATAGAATAGAATATGTTTTTATTGTCTAACTGTGTTCATACAAAGGTGTTATTTTTTACATTGTCAGTTGCCTGCAAAGTGCATATCTGTGCATTACAATGTACATAGTTATTGCAATTCTATTTGAATCTTTCATGAATCAATTAAAATAGAATTGCTTTTGTTTCATTGTTTTTGAAAGAAACTAAATTCATACCAATTTATATATAGAATAACGTTCAAATTAAAAATAGAAAAAGTAATAATGCTGGGCCTTACGAGGATGTGTTAAGATCACATTCTCCTTATTTTCGTGATCTCTCTCGTCGTTCTTTGAATAGCTTAGGCCCTGCTTTTTCTGACTGGCGGTCGGCGACCGACGCGTGTCCGCCGCCGACGACGTTCGAATGTTTTGTTCGCGAATGTTTGAGGGTGGTTTCTCTGACACGTCGTCAGTTACCCGCTGCCGGCGACGTTTCAGAGAAACCAGGGCCTTAGAATTTACAACATGACGGGCAGAGTTGAGGGCCTGAGCTCACGACAGGTCACCCGTAGTGGACCTGTAGCCGTACCATGAGTTGGAAAGTAAAGGATACGTTAGGTTTTACTCGATACGTAATTCATTCTGTCGCGCTCGCACTAACACATTGGAGCGAGCGCGATGGCCGAGATCGAGTAAAACCTAACGTTACTGATACTTGCAACGTCATAATCATAAAACTGCAGGCAGCCGTGCATATGCGGGTAACAGAAGCTTATGGAAGAGACTGGTCAGCAGCATTAGGCCATGATGTCACAAATCTCGATATTAAAGGAACGACTGGATGCTTAGCCAAGTTGCCAATCGCTAACGCTTAGTAGCGTATCGTAGTTTTCCCTCTCTGTCACTCTTTCTTATTAGTGCGACAAAGACAGTAAGCTTTTCGTTTACGATTGACGATTCAGCGGTAGCAATTGGCAACTTGTCTAAGCACCCTGATTATGATGTGTTGATAATGGGGAACCCGCAGAAACTATCGCATTTTTCGTTCGTGTGAATCCTATTGTTTTTAAAAGGTTGGCAACTCGCACGTGTTACCTCAAATCGTTTTATACCTGCTATACGGTCGCATCTCAAAATGGAATTGTGTGATAAAAGTGACCATATTGTCTTGCTTACAATTTTATTAACGAAATGGAGCCGTACAGCAGGCACACGACGAAATGTTAAGGGCGTTCATAAACTTCGATAAGTGCATGGTATCAGACGGCCCGTACGCTACCTTTGTATAAAAAAAAAACATATTTTGTATCTTACTTGGAACAATCCATAATACTTTCTCCGCGCAGACTTAGTGACTAAAGCCGCAGTGTTTCTATCGCTCTCCTGCTCTATCAGGCAAACCCCTGTAACAAAGAAAAGGACAAATAAAAAAAATAATTTCGTGTAATAAGAACGTATGACATGTATAGCATATTTATAAGTGGATTCGTTCGACACATATTTTTACACTTGACTGTATACAGCGTGTGTCAAATGATACGGGCGAATATTTTAATGCCGATTACTATCGGACCTAGGGAACCTGTTTACATAAATTTCTTTAGGAAATTAAGCTATTGATTTTTTCATACAAAATAATTGAGCACGCAATGTATTGCATCCACTGATAGCCACATTAATTAACTTAGACGAGTATCAAACGTCATACGAATGTCATGTCAGTAAAGTTGGACGGCATACATTGCTGGTGGGTTGCACTTTAGAAAAATCATTACACCTAATTAACAGCAAAATTTAACGAAATGATTATCTTATACAATTCGTATAGGATCAGATATTATAGGTGGATTAATTATTCGCCCGTATCCATACACACGCTGTATATACACGGTGGAATTTAATCGGTGAACAGGAACCCATTTTTCTAATTCAGTAATCGATGGCGGTCACGTTTATGTAGTACTTAAGTGGAACCAAGTTATTTTTTAGCATAAATTTTTTTTATGTTGAAATTAAAATTTATTGTCACCCTACTAATGGTTTAGTCTGAAAAGTTTAATACCTCTTTTCAAACTATCAGCCATAGAAACTTAAAACATAAATGAGCAATAACCACTCACATGTTTTAATTTTTGCGATAGACTCTATTCCTATTTAAAATAAGAGCGATGCATGGCTGATAGTTTGAAAAGAGGTATTAAACTTTTCAAACTAAACCATTAGTAGGGTGACAATAAATTTTAATTAAAGTTTAATTTCATCATAAAAATTTGTTATGCTAAAAAAAAAACTTGGTTCCACTTAAGTACTACATAAACGTGACCGCCATCGATTACTGAATTAGAAAAATGGGTTCCTGTTCACCGATTAAATTCCACCGTGTATATACAGCGTGTGTATGGATACGGGCGAATAATTAATCCACCTATAATATCTGATCCTATACGAATTGTATAAGATAATCATTTCGTTAAATTTTGCTGTTAATTAGGTGTAATGATTTTTCTAAAGTGCAACCCACCAGCAATGTATGCCGTCCAACTTTACTGACATGACATTCGTATGACGTGTATTTATATATGTAATATATACATATCGAGTGCTAAAGGATCACAGGTGGATGTTATCTATCGGAATTCATGGGAAGACTTCAAGAATCTAATTCAACTTCAAGATAACGCTTGTCAGCCTCTCATCTTTATCAATGCGATAACAACGTAAGTACTTTTTCTAATATCTGCAATAAATATCTGCAAACACACAGATTGGAAATTACGAGAATTGGAAAAAGTATGTTTCCAATTCTCGTAATTTACAAAGGGCATTGAGTAATTTTGGTACCCCCCCCCTTAATACTTATGAAACCTATGCCAAATGATAGTTTCAATGCTATCATTTATTTCATACTATGGCCGTCAAGTCGCAATCGCAGGCCAAGATGGTCTAGACGATTTAATGTCGATAGGTAGCTTAGATATGTATATAATGTGCCTGTGTTATTTTTTTATTGATATAATGATCATAAAATGCATACCTAACGTGTCGTTTTCTTACTATTATAATAAAACATACTACTTAGTCAAATCGTTGCCGTACCGCGTTCTATTTTTGCAAAAAAGACCATGTTGGCCCGCGATTTCGACTTGGCGGCCATAGTATGAAATAAAATATGACATCATTGAAGCTATCATTTGGCATAGATTTCATAGGTATTGAGGGGGGGTACCAAACTCCATACTAAAGTGCCCATGGTCCTTTCATTTTTTTTGCCAACAAAATTACTTTTTAGGGTTTCGTACCTCAAACGGAATAAACGGAAACCTTACAGTATCACTCACGACGTCACGACTCTGTTCATCTGTTAGTCCCTCAGTTACTGCCGATTTGCTCCAAAACTACTAGACCGATTGAGTTGAAATTTGACACACATATGTAAGTCGGTCACCCAAGTGACGGATATGAAACGGAACTAAATGAATTTTAAATACGAGGGGTATGTACTGTGCTATGGAGGAGTAAATTAGAAAATAATATAAATTATTGCAAACTGTATTATGAGCATTCCATGGGCTGTCCCGTACAAACGCATGTATATTTCGATAATTTGAGTTTTCTTCCGAGTTATTAGTTATTATATATATTTTTGAGTCATTTTTGACTCCTCTAGTCACGAAAGAGGACTTTATTTCCATAACGATAGAGGCGTGTTCAGATATTTTTGAGCGCTTCGGACGCTACGATATATATGATGGTAGCTATACATACAAACGCCGTCCAGTCGTTTAACAGTTGTCTGTAAAAATCATTCAAGAGTCACCACAATGAAATACGGGGAAACCCGTCGAAGGCGTGACGGTGAAACGCAATTTTGTCATGTAACATGGACGTATAATTCTCGTGTACTGCCACGGACGTGACAACCAGTGTAACGTGACATCTGAAACCAAAACCGGCACTAATTCCATTCCATAGGGGCATTCCAGAAAAATGTCGCTTACGTGACGCTTATACTATCCATGGCATCTACGTTAAATAAATGCTCAAAGATTTCTAATTTGACTTTATTTTGAGAATATGATTTCTAATTTTGAAACTCAAAAAAATATTTTTAGAAATCGGCAACTAATAAACTAAATCGCATTTAGATCGTGGTATCTCGTCATTACTCTTAAGCGTTCAGAATTCCTATGAGGAAAACAGTGAACGACAAAAGAACAATAGGTTCACTTTGCCTAATTCCAGCGTTTCCAACAATTTAACGAATCATATCACCGGTTGATGACTCGAAGCGGAACATAATACACAATAGATACATTTATGTATGGTGTATGAGATTGTACCTTGTCATTGTGATTTTAATGTAATCCCTTCTTGCTTATTGACTGTCACTGTGACACAGTACCAACACAGTACGTAACGGTGTAATCGAATTGTTAAACCTAATCAATTTTACACCATCAATGGATTAAGCAAATTTGATGAATTATGTAATATTGTCATTGTGACGCCAAGGAAAATAATTGTAATGAAAAGACCAAAACCAAAATGTACCTATATATCAATCTCAAACAAAAAATATAAATAAAAATGTCTCAACAAAATTGATTTAATTGCTCATATTGCACTTACCTCAATTTTAGATTAATTAAAATGTCTATGGCCGCATTTATGTGCATAGACTAAATCTAACTAATCTACTTAACCTAACCTAACCTATATCTAAGATTGGCCCCTGTGGCATTGTACCAAGGATGCTGGCGGCATTTCCTCGCTGTATCGCAATATTGATGCATGTGACGGCAGTAAGAAAACATTTGTCAAAACCCCAGCTCCTCCTGCGGGTGTCGTAAGAGTCGACTAAGGGATTGAAGTGTCACTAACCATTATTTGATAAAAGATTGATGATGGGCAGCAGCGTCATCATAATGGACACATTACTGCGATCGCCAATCCGTGGCGATTATGGGTGTTTACCTCCTAATGCGTCTATTCGCATATATATTACGAGAGGCCTACGTCCAGCAGTGGACTATCATAGGCTGATGAAGTGTGATACACGCGTTAAGGTGCGACCACACCGCAGCTTAAAAAACGGTCACGATACGAAATCGCAGTGACGCGTCGTATGCGTACCGTTTTTGACGCATGCTCCCCCAAACCGCTGCTTAAAATACGCTGACGGTACGAAATTGCAGTAACGTGCTTCACGCGAATCTTTTTTGACGCAAACCTTCCAAAATACACTCCGTCAAAATCATGCTTCAAATACCTAAATAACATATTAAGTAGATGATCAACTGCAACCATCACAGCAACATGTGTATGTCATCTGATGAGGAAGAAGCTCTTCTATTAGCATTAGAAGCTGATGAGAATAACAGGTTGGTTATTTTTAAATTATTTAACTTTCCTGAGTATTCGTAAAAGTGTAATAAGTAACATTTTTTCATTTTTAAATTTTCATACTCCGAAGCGGATTCTTTTTCAAAAGTATAACAGATACTGCAAGTGAATTTTCCTTTAGTTGGATGATTTATTTTCAAATACGAAGTACATTATTTGTAAGGTATGAGAAATAAATGTTAGCTAATAATACCTCGGTAATATTCATAATTTTCCATTATGTATAAATATTATGTTTTAAGGTTCCGTCGGTCTATTGAATAGTGTATTTTCCTTGAGGTTGTAGAAAAAAATTGAGCTTAAAAAATGTATCGTACATATACAACATCCTTAAGTACTATCCTTTCGACTTTCGACTTGAACCGACTTTTTGCTGTCAGTTTTCAAAAGTAAGCTTACTGTCCATTTATACTTTTTTGTTCACCTAACAGTTATTGGGAAAAAATAAAAATGTCAATCATTCGCCACGAAGACATTAGTTAATCTTAATAGTAGACCTAAGAAGTTTCGTAAGTCGAATCGACTTATTTGTTTATCATCATTGTATCAATAGTAACACAGTAGTGGAACATAATTAGCGAATTATATGAAATCGAAGATGTATTAATATTAAAATTATTATTAATACCAAAACATATTTTTGTCTTTTTTTGCATTCAGATTATTTGATGTGCTAATCAGTATTTTTGAATGGTCGGTTTAATGATTTCCTTTTTTAAAAGGTACCTATGTCTAGAATCTGATAATCTCTATGTGAAAAACGAAGTGTTACCGACAATAACCGAGAAACCCCGATTCGCAAATCTTGGCGTAAAAAACGCTGCATTTACGAATCAGTTGCGTCTTTTACGTCACCGGTGTGGTGTCTCCCATAAGATCTCCGTGTAATATTTCTTGCGATTTTTACGCAGATCAATTTACGGTGCGTCAGCGTATTTTAAGCAGCGGTGTGTGGAGCATGCGTCAAAAACGGTACGCATACGACGCGTCACAGCGTCAGCGTATTTTAAGCTGCGGTCTAGTCGCACCTTTAGGAGGTAAATGCCCATAATCGCCACGCTGGACAAGCGGATTGGCGATCACAGTAGTAATGTGTCCACTATGATGACGCTGCTGCTCATCATCAAAATCTTCTATCAAAGAATGGTCAGTGACACTTCAATTCCTTAGTCGACTTTTACGACACCCGCGGGAAGAGTTGGGGTGGTGACAAATGTCTTACTGCCAGTTTATGAGCTCCTAATGTGTAACGCGAACCTAATAGGTGTCTAGCTGTGGAAATGGATACATAAATAAATATTATACCTTAAGTATAACTACCGTTCAATGATTGTGCTGCATCATATCCTAGCATTATTTTTACTCAATAAGAAACTATAAACACACGCCGCTTAAGTTCAAAATAACCTTATTATCTTTCATTCTACATGTATGTACTTGGCAGGGAATACAAATTGATTATTTACGGCGGATTTACGCTACAGTTTTGAATTACTCGTGTTTTGATCCATGTTTAAATAAATAAATATCACTGAACAATCACATGTGTTAACCAGGCAACATTTTTAACAATAAACCAGAAACCGAGAGAACCCGCTAGGCGGGCAAGGACGTGAAATTCAATGGCGCACGCCGCGAACCCGCAAGGCGGTCGACGCTCAGGGTTGTGCTAAATCACTTTCGTATAAGTAATAAAGCTATAATGCGTTTTGCTTAAATAGACTAACGAAGTGTGCAATAAAGATGCATCTCTTATATGAACATTTCACGAGTGCGAAAAAGACAATAAATGAAAAAAATTAGGTGCGTGTAGGGTTGTGCCATATGTGGCCCGTCTAGCGGATACGCCGGCATCTGGGCAAGTTTATGAGGGGGTTCGCGGTGTCGAAAGTGTTAAATAGACTGCCGAGTGTAGAGGCCCCATAAAGTGCACTGAAGGATACCCGCAAGTCCCAGGAGTCCGCTTGATGTGCGTGCAGATGACACAGGACAGGTCATTGTAGAAATAGAAAATAGAAATAGAAACATTTACATTATTTGAAAAATCTAGTATCGATTCAGTGACTGTCCAAAACCAACGACTCGTTTCATTTTCAATTTCGTCGCTGGAAAATATTCCCCGAACAGTCGTCTACTGAGACGCGCATAAAAGTCTGCATATTTCGCTGGTGTACGAGTTCATTTTAGTTCCTTAGAAGCAAATGGTCTTATAGTATGCATCTGAATATGCAGATTGCCTGTATGTATCTAGATGGTAGAAATATCTTGTTATCTTTAATAGTATTATGTCTGAGCAAACGATCAATGTTGCTTTTAGTTTTACAGTTTGCTGAGATATATCGTGTATTTATTGTTATCGAAAGAGCATGTTACCTAATATGAGTGCGAACTGATATTCATATTATATTTAAATGCAACATGAATATACACTTCAATCAAATGGAATTAACAGAACATCGCAAAAGTGTATTATTAGTCTCCTTTATTTAATTGTTTTCTTAGATTAGGTATTTTAAAATATGTACATAAAATAAAAATACAATACAACATATAAAAACTTTATGAAGAACCTAATCTAGGGTGCCACCGGCAGAGAGACGAACCGACGGACTATCCACGCCGTTATTATTACCTCGTGGTACGTTATACAGGGTGGGACGGAACGACGATCTTTCCCGCTACCGAGAGAGTCTACCAACCATTACGATGAACTTTCAGTATGGGACCAACATCGAAAACGTACAAATATGGAAAATTGACTTTTCCATACTATTGAGCTCTAACTAATCACTCACTTTGTATGAGGGGTTAATTTTTTTTTATATTTCTATGTTGGTCCCATACTGAAAGTTCATCGTAATGGTTGGTCGACTCGGTCGGTAGTGAGAAAGATCGTCGTTCCGTTCCACCCTGTATATTAGCCTCTGAAGTGTGCATGTAACTTCATTACTCAGTGAATATACCAAAAAGCTAAAGTTGTACTACGAGTATTTAATACCTACTTTGAAAAATGTTCCTCTTCAAAAATAAAATTATTAGGTACAACGTAAAGGTACATTGGGTAATAGTATTTTGTGAACTTAGTGTATACCCGCCGTTCTGGCTCTCATCCTTCAGTAACTAACCATTTTATATATTACATTATGCAACTGTAGAAACAGTTTTCAAATAATGTAGTGTCGTGTCTTTAAAATACAGTTAGTTTTCGACAGTAGATAACAATTTTTTGAGTATGTAGTGTTTTTGCTTTAAATTTAAGGAAAGCTTATAAGGTAAATTATAATTTATTTCTCTAAGGTTCCCTCACCCTTACCATTTCATTTATTGTGTAAGAAAACGAAAATAATTATGTATTAGTTAACGCAATTCGATATACCACGCAACTTTTATTATTGTCTCTTGGACATTATTAACACGTCAAATTTAACGGGAATAAACACGAATACCATGTATTCGTATACCGTAACTTACTTTTCCTAACTAGTGCGCAAAAACGAACTTTGCGCACGCTTCCCGCGCGGTAGTTTCTCTTGGCCCTAACACGTGCAAAAACTTTTTTTTGAAATGTGCTATTTTTATTCTATAGTAGTGCTCTAGTATTTTTTCTAGTCTTTAAATAGTATCAGTTTTCACCAGTAAGCATCTTTTGATCAACAATCTCGTATTTTGTGTTAATCGTGCTGGTGTACATTTACCTAAATACATTATTATTATTGTCTTGCATTCTGTGTTTTGACTTGTTATTGCATTTATCGTTGACCTCTTACAATGAGTTTCTTTTAACTTATGTATGAAATAATAATTAATATGTTTAACTTTAGTTTTTAGTACACCTTGGACGTTGCGACTTTTCTTTCATGCATTATCTGAAGATTCATTACATCCGTCCGTCCTTCCGTATGGACCGATGTCATAGATATATTTTTAGAGCACTTAATAGATTTATCCCGAGGTAATAAAACCCGTATAATTCGGTTGTCACATCAATCATAATCACTCAAGTTTATTTTTATAAGGTTATGCTTTTGTGGTCAGTGTTCAAGTTTAGTATAAATATGAAAACTATTAAACCTCCAAAAATAGAGTAGAAAAAATTGTATTAAGCAAATCTATGCCGAATTAACCCTTAATGTATATGTTATTCAACACTTTGTTTCTAGAATGTACAGTTGACACGACGTAAAGAGACACTGTTTCAATACATTGCAACTTATGTGATTTCTTTTGCAGCCTTTTGGCATTCTGAAGCTATAGTGTGGGTTTAAAACAAGAGTGAAAAGGAACCTTCTGGGCAAACTCACTTCATCGTAGGCCGCGTCTCTGCTCTCGCTAGGCTGTAGCCATGAGTAAGCCCATTTAATTTTCAAATAATAAAAAAAAACATTAAAAAAAATACCACAAAAAGGGCCCAAAAACCACAACATCATCAGTTGTCAGACGTCTACTGCTGGACATAGGCCACCCCCGGTGCACGCCATGTATAGTTGCCGATTTCTAAGAATGAACTTTTGCCAGATATAAATTAATTCTTATTAATATGAGGGTCAGCCTCACCATTCCAATAGCCTTAACGTCATAATATATATCGTCGGTTGACAAGAAAAACTCAATAAGTAACAAAAACCTACTTGAATTAAAGCTCGTAATTCAGTTACGTAATTCGTAATCAATACTGACATACGAGATTGCTAAGAGTAGTTTTATAGTGAGTTTCGCTTGTCAGCCGACGATATTATTATAAGACTCATTTCTAAACTGGCAAATGTTCATTCTTAGAAATCGGCAACGATAGATAGATTGATAAACGGTTTCATGCTCCTACTGCATGAGAGGCCGTGGTAATTAGTTCTCGATTCAAGTTCAATTGAAACATTATAGATAGCTCACTCGGGAACTTATCACAGTGACGTTATAAATCAAATTGCGAGAAATTGTTTACTACTTGTCATTTTAAATGGTTTAAGAGTGGCCTAAGGTTAAGGCAGTAAGAATACATTTGTCACCACCCCAACTCTTCCTGCGGGTGTCGTAAGAGTCGTCTAAGGGGTTGAAGTGTCACTGACCATTCTTGATAGAAGATTGATGATGGGCAGCAGCGTCGTCACAGTCGACACATTCCTGCGATCGCTAATCCGCTTGCCTGGCGTGACGATTGTGGACTTCCTAATGCCTCGGCCACGACATTGGTCTAAGGCGACCAGCGGCGAACGAATCCATGAGCATCATACGTTTTCCGCTAAGCCGGTCGCCTTAGACCGATGTCGTAGTCGCGGCGTAAGGCGACCGGCGGAAAACGTATGGTGCTCCGTCTCGTCGATCAGCATTCGCTCGCCGCTGGTCGCCTTAGACCAATGTCGTGGCCAGGCCGTAATACGTCTATACGCATAACTAATAGGAGAGGCTTACGTCCAGTAATGGACTGAGATAGGCTGTCTAGGGTTTCAATAAGTTGAATTTAAACGTCTGAGCAAGTATTCTTGAATTACCTACCACATTCTTGCAAAATGCATCTCATACATAAACGAAAAGTCCAACCCCCTTCATTCATAGTCGTCTGCTAACTTAACAAGCCGCTAATAATTATGTGTCCCTTCCGGTCTTAACATTGTGTCCAGAAGAGCAAAAGGGACAAACAATTACTTGTTAAGTTAGCAGACGATTATGAATAAGGGGGCAAGTCTTTACTGATTACCCTACATATTGTTTTTGTTTATCTCAAGTACACTTAGGAGATGTGAAATTTAAGAAAACTTTTATGTCGTAGTTTTATTAAATATTCATGAAAATGTTTTACATATTTTTGTGGAACAACTCAAATTGCTTATTTCTTTTAGTAACAATGCTATGTATATAATTTTAAATATTAGATGTCATATATAAAAGAAAAAGTACCGAAGTTTACGAACGCCAGAGGTGTGATTTGAACCCACGTTCACGGTTTACATAGGTATCAGCCGCGAAAGTTGAGAACGTGGGTTGAAATCCCACCATTGGGTTGGTAAACTTCGGCATATAATATTTTCTTTGGTACATGACATCTAATATTTAGAAAATGTTTTAACAAAATTAAACTAGAACCTAATTGAATATTATTTTTCGTCACACTTGCTGTCTAAGCGCGCCATTGCTTGCAAGCATAGCGGGAGTAACAGAAAAGTGAGATTCCCTAGGGAGTAATAGAAATGTTAATACGTCATTTAGTAATATTTTGTCTTTAAACTTTTTTATTGTTGGCATGTGTGATGAAAAACATTGTATGCATCACGGTCTGTAAGCGGAATACTAACGCGAGTCATTAAAAGCCTCCTAACACTCTCGTTAGTAATTCCGTACTTACCTCCCTTGATGCACAATGTACTATAAGGTAACACATAACATTTGTCTCATAGTAAGTAGTTATTGCACCATAGTTATTTTTAATTTTAGATAGGTACACAATATTCGTGTTTAATAGGTTATAAGAAGCAATAATGCGTTAAAAGTATTGGTTACTGATTACTTTTCAAATAGATTAATTCGATTTGATTAATTTATTAAAGGCAAAACAAGGTAGGTATATATAAAAATGTTCAAAAATAACAAGTTCCAGTCGTACTTTAATCGTAGATTTTTTAGAACGTCGTAATATATTTATGAGGATTCTTTCGATTTTTGCGCCTGCAAATTATTATTTATAAATGATAAGTCTTTTAACTCAAAAATCTCAAAAAAATATTGAGATTAAAATGACAATTGAACTACCTTATTCTGACGCAATTTCATGAAATGCTATGAAAAAAAAAACATTTACCTACTAAGAAATAACATATTATTATGAATAATTAATATGATATGATACACTACATAATTTAGCCACAGTAAACATGGGATCTATTGATTCTATCTATTTACTAAGTTCAAATGTCGTGCAACTAACCTCTAACCAAAATCTGTCAAAATGTGCTGTAGCAATAACTAATTAAAAAAAAAACTCACAATTGCTAACAAACGTCCTCTGAAAATTGATCTTCAGCAGTTCCCTCGTCAGCTGACATCGCGAGAACACTTTACCGTCCACCAAAACAAAAGCCAACGCCACCAAGAGCACGCACCGAGCCGCCATCTTTGACGGCTGGCGGCCGACTGATAGTATAGTAAACAGTATTAATGAGGCGCGCGCGCAAGGTATTGCTAAGCGTACGCGGCGCGTGCGATTGCTCGCTGACGATCTGTGGCTTTTGTTTTGTGGTTGTGATTCGTGACTTTTATTCCAATCGCAACGAAGTATCACCCACTCTTTTTAACGTGGGGTTTTCTTACGGTTTTCCTATTCACTTTCGATCTTGGTAAAACATTTTTTCCCAAAATCAATGAAATAAACACCCGCCTAAACTGTAATTGATATAAAATGGTCCTCATTATAGCATAGTATTAGTATACTCGTATTAAGGAAATGTATGTATGATCTGCGGTGTATCCCAAAAAAATACATGTAGTTGCCGATTTCTGAGAATGAACTTTTGACAGCTACTACAGAGTAATCCTTATTAATATGAGGGTCACTATTTTTCCGATAGTCTTACCGTCATATATTATATAAGGTTCATTTCTACAATGTCAAAAGTTTATTCTTATAAGTCGGCAACTGTAATTGTCAAGGGTTTCTGTGGGGTTTTACTACATGTTTTCAGAATAGAAGAAATCAGGGATCGCAACCGGTAATCTGAATACAGGTTTTAAATAAGGTATTACCTGTAATAGCGAATTTCGCTACGTATGTCGGTTAATGTCAAAATAGTGGTATAATCAATATTGGTATTCAAATATATTAGAGGTTTAGCCATTTGACAGCAATACCTGTATAATGAGATTTACCCCTAAATACGATAACCGGTATTAACTGTCAATGTCAGTTCTGTCAGGCCTAGAAGTTGTTCTAATATGTTGATACTATTCTCTTAAGATTATTATGACAAAAAGGCCAACCTGAATATAATCATAATCCGAAAGAAACTTAATTTCATTAAGTTAAGGTTTAAGTTACTTAAAACAAAAAGGGTTTCCTTAGCGTTTTGCAGGTAAGTGTAAATCGTTTATGATGAGAAAACAGGACAGCAAGTTTTCGAGTGTTATCGCCTTTATTCGAGTCTCATTCTTATAAACGAAGGATAAAGATCTTACGGACTGTTATATCATAATCAGTGACATATTCTTTTCGATTTACACTATGCTAGTGCATATCGTCGGCTGACAAGTAAAACTCACTATAAAAACTGTCACTACTCTTAGCAACCTCTTATGTCAGTATTAAATCAGAACTGAGATAAGAGCTTTATTTCAAGTAGGTATTTGTTACTTAGTGAGTTTTGCTTGTCAACCGACGCCGACGATATATTTTCGTTCGTCGGTCGTTTGCCAAAACGTGTATAGCTAACGTTTTGGCAAACGACCCTTTAATCTAATTATTATTAAAATTACATGAGCCTTGTATTTTTCCTATAACCTCCTGCCGCCCAGACCATAAAATTTGCCTGAGAATTTTGAATTAATAATGTAGGAAATAGAATAGAATTTCTTTTGTTTAAGGAGACCTTTTAATAGGCCTCTGGGCGGCAGGAGGAATATATTTTTAATACGTAATTCAGAGTTTTCATACGATTTGCTCAGCATCCAACTCACACATGTGCAGTGTTTTTCTGGTTCTAGTAGCAGACAAATTTACCCAACTTGACAAAACTTCGATGGCGTTGCGGTATGTACATCGAGTTCATAAATAGATGAGCTAATCCAAGCATTCAAAAATAAATGAGCATAGAAAGATACATATGCATTTGAACAGATTTACCAATCAAAAATACATATTACCTGTCATATTTATCTGAGCATGTCTCACATAAATATTATGTAAGCAACTGAAAAGTCATAAAGATCTGTAGGTACTAATATTTTTCAAAATTATATAACTGAAACCAAACTGAAACTCAACAAATATCTACGCAAAACTTTTTTCGTATATTTTGACAACCATCGAAAAGAGTACCGTACTGTCAAATCATAATTTTGTCTCTTTCACTTTACGTGTGACGTCATTGAATTGTCATTAGTAGATACCTATTTGCTTGCGGCTTTTTACCCATATTTGCCGTTTTGTATTTTTGATTGACTTAAAAGAGGTTGTTATCAACTTTAATGACTGCTGACCACTTACAAATTTATAAATGATATTGGTATTTTATTTCCTACCGTGTATAGATAGTAAGTGTAAGAGTAAGTAAAAATTTCAATAACAAATTTTCAAATATTAATTATTTTAATTAGGGGGCTTTCAAATAATTCTGTCATCTGTCAAGTAAAAACGCGCATAGCATTTTGACATTACATGTATCTGGCCTACTCCAATGAGTCTTTAGAGTGCTAACAGAGACAGAAATTTGCGGGTTTCGAAGTTCGCGGTAGGGCCGCCGTACCAACATTTGTTACATCCACATAGGTACGTAAAATTTATATAATGTATTGTGGCGTGATTTCTGTACGAAACGAAGTTTTTCTATTGTTATTTTATGTTTCACAAATAAATATTCGATAGGAAGTAAATGCGCTTATATTTATTTAGTGATAGCGCGTACTCTATCAGTCTAGGGCGTTTGTTTATTGTATGAAAAGATGTAGAGCCATTTTAAATGATTGGTTTTGTTTGGCTCATTGTGTTTATTGCTTGGCCCTTTTGAGCATTTTAAAAGCTTAATGCTGCGGAATAAAATGGATTCTCATACATTTATTTTTTAATCTTAGGAGTAAAATGACCAGTGATTTAACTTTTATTTTTGAAAAAAACAAAATGAAGTACTTTTCGTCTTCAATCTATGAATAAAATGCGGCCTTTTTCCGGCGGCATGTTTGAGAAAAAACTATTTAGTCATAGTGTGTACTTGACATCTTATCTATCAAACAAGAGTCAGGAATACCGGTATTAAGCTTCTGCACCGTTATTCGAAACCTACATTAATATTTGAGAGAGGCAATCTTGTTTACTATGACGTGACGGTTGCTGATTTGACTATACTCTACTCTTTTTACCCCCTCTATCAGTTTCCCGTTTGTGCCACCAGGGTACCAGGGTAGGGATGCCCGCTCCCTCGCCATTGGTGTCTCGTTTACCGAGACGTACGGTTCAGTCACAAATTCCTGGAATTTGTAAGTGAAATATATTTTAAAGTCTTAACGGTTTTACCGTTCGAATATAAAAATTTGTTACTAATCTTATTTTATTTTGCAGAGTTTTTGCAAAATAATGACGGACATATCTAGTGCATCAAGCACTAGCTCATCGTCCGATTTAAGACTATACCTACTCCGGCATGGGAGCCGAAGGCGGCGTAACGATGCCATAGAAGGTTAGCGGTATCCAGACAAATGACTAATTAAAGAATTTATGTTTTTGACGCATTAATAGCATGGTCTCGTACTGCTGATGAGCTGTCTTTTCAGCCGTTAGAAAATAAAATCGGATCTTTTATGGAGGGTAGTTTTCACAAGATCCCTAATGATGCTTTAACGACAAACTGGTCTTAAAATAGGTACGAGTGATAATCGTGAGAGTTTAAATCAATAAATAAATATAAATATAAATATCTTTGGACATTTTTACACAAATCAACCTAGTCCCACGGTAAGCTCAATTAAAGCTTGTGTTGTGGGTACCAGGCGACGATATATATAATAGATAGATACGTATAGATACTTAGATACATACACAGCCATGACCAAGGAACAAACATTTGTGATAAATAAATACACAAAGAATGCCCTCGCCGGGATTCGAACCCGGAACCTCCAGCTTCGTAGGCAGGGTCACTACCAACTAGGCTACAGAGGCTGACCAATATATCTGTAATGATTGCAACTAACATGTCGTCACCGCGCTGACCTTATCTGACAAAGACGAGATTGTATCCCCCGCCGCCTAAGTGTCAAAGAGTCCATAAGAAAGATACCCCGAGCTCACATAACTTTTATTAGAAAAACACTGTGACATTTCCTAAACTTTTTGGCCCGCCAACCCAAAATAAGCCTGCTGCGCAAGCAAGTGCTAATCTATGTCGTGATGCTCAAAAAAGGCCCACGCAGGGCATTTATGACCAGTCTAACTGCTTTATGAATATGCTTAGACCTTTCTTACAAAAATTTTGGCCGGTCTGACCGCCAACCCAAAATAAGCCTGCTGCGTAAGCAAGTGCTAATGTGTATTAATGCTCACAAACGGGGCCTATGCAGGTATTTTATGACTAGTCTAACTGCTTTATGAATACACCTAGACCTTTATTACAAATACTTTTTGGCCGGTCTGACCGCCAACCCAAAATAAGCCTGCTGCGCAAGCAAGTGCTAATCTATGTATTAATGCTCAAAAAGGGCCAACACAGGGATTTATGACCAATCTAACTGCTTTATGAATATGACTAGACTCGTCTTACAAAAACTTTTGGCCGGACTCACCGCCAAACCAAAATAAGCCTGCTGCGCAAGCATGTGCTAATCTGTGTAGTTATTCCTAAAAAGGGCCCACGCAGGGCATATATGACCAGTGTAACTGCTTCATGAATATGCCTTGACCTTTCTTACAAAAACTTTGTCGCTGGTCTGAACGCCAACCCAAAATAAGCCTGTGGCGCAAGCAAGTGCTGATCTGGGTAGTAATGCTCAAAAAGGGTACACACAGGGTATTTATGACGAGTCAAGCTGCTTTATGAATATACCTCGGCTTTTCTTAAAATTGCCTGCGCAAGGCAATTATAACTTTTTACCAATGGGCTGGCGCGATCCCTTTCGCCCATCCAGAATAATTGCAAATAGCCAAGGTCAGGGAAAGCCTCGCCAGCGTAGCCTGGGCCCGAGACCCCAAGGCCCCAATGCCTATAAAATCACTACCCGACTAGGTCAAAACTTCCCACGCAGGGACTTTAATCAAAAGAGGAAATTCTGACTGCAACAGTTTTCGAGCGGGTCAGTTTTTATTTTTTTTTATTTTTTTGGAAAGATGAGAATCATTAAATATTCCATGCTCACTATTAAAATTGATTAAATCGTTTCGAAATTCGTTTTACCTAAGGCCCCCGTTAGCATTGCCAAATGCAGGAAACAATTCAAAGAATTATTGAGACGGGCGTGCTATATATTACACTCCTAGTTTTTGTCACGCCGATGTTTCTAATCCCAAAAAGCGACTGATCTTAACGTCCAATATTCAAATCTTAATTCTATACTTACCGATCGTAAAGTTCAAGTTGGTGAAAATTTCACCGAATTTCAGAGTTCATTCAGCCTTCAGATTTGCTAGTAAAAATAGATCTGTCAAACGCCTATTTCCATCTGCCTGTCGCAGCCAGCCAGTCTGAATTTGTTTCAAAGTCTGATTTTCAACAGCTGCAGAGGACCTGCTTGCTTAAGGTTATTTCTGACCAATTGGGTTGCCCAGCCCTTTCGAGTTTTAGTTAATTTAGACTTTTTTCTCCTAGCAAATCGGAACCTCGGCCTTTATCACGAAAAGCCTTCAAAACAGTGCAAATTCTAGAACATTTGGGCTGGCAGGTCAATCATGTTAAGTCTATCCTTACCCCTCGGAGGGCCATAGAATACCTGAAAAATTGTTGGTATCCTCATGCCAACAAAAAAATACTTCCCATTAAAGAAATGCTTGGCCCTGAAAATAAATGCCGTTTTTGAAGCGAAAATCCACTTGTACAAACGAAATTCAAAGTATTGTGGGCTCCCTAAACTTTGTCCGCTTTCCAGTACTCCGTGGCCGTTTCAATCACAGAGCCCTGTTAGCATTTGGTGCGACTCCCCTTCACCAGTCCATATATTGTCGGTTCCCTATATATACTAATGGAAGCGCTGCTCGAACTATCATTGTGGATAAACAATGAAAATATAAAATGATGGGGGCAATAAGAAGATAGGACAAGAAGAGTCAAGTCTCCATTCAAATCAAAGAGAAATGCTCGCGATCCTAAATGCCCTAAAATGTTGTTGCCATTTCCTAACAAACTCTTCCATGACACAAAGCGACGACAAGTCTGTAGTTGCCTTCGTGAGGAACGAAGGGGGAACTCTGTCATCCTCCCTAATGAATCTATGCTACAAGGTGTTTCATCTAGTAGACCAGTACAACATTAATTTACTAATTCACTATCTTCCGGTAAGTTCGATTGCGAAGCAGACCGCCTGTCTCGCCTGCCTGTCGTTTCAGAGTGAAATCTCCTTCTCCTACCCATAATAACAGTGAAAATATTCTCGAAATGGGACACGCCGGAAGTACACCTCGTGTCGGCAAGGGCGTATGAAGTGCCTAATTATGTATCACTGAACGCGGCAGATCGTCAAGCCCAGTTTCACAATGCATTCAGTCGAACGTGGCGTTACCAGCTAGCCTGGATATTCCCACCACCATTCTTTATACCTCAAGTATTAGCACACGCAATGACTACAGCTCTAGGAATTTACCTGATCGTAGCCCCCCTGTGGCCGATAGTTTTTTGGAGAGCTGATCTCAAAAATCGAGCCCTTGCCCCACCATTCACAATACTCGTACTTACTCTAGATCAGGCCCTGACAGACACAGCCTCAGGTCATCCCCCGTCCCAGGCTCAGGAGTTGATGCTAGAAGAAGGATAATGTGGGGATGGACAGAAAGCATAGAAAATTGGTCCCAACAACAAAAGAATTTATTACTTCTAGCTGGCGAAAATCATCGTTAAAAACTTATAAACACCCTTAGTATAAGTGGTGCTTATGGTCGTGTGGTCGCTCGTGGTCGTTAATGTGAACACACCCTCAGCAGCCGATTTTGCTAGATAAATAATTGACCTGCATCAAAAAGTAAGTTTGTCCTATTCGACCATTTAAGTGTACAAATCTGCGACCTTAAGAGACCCTAATTTGCAGGTCAACCTAGCGTCAAATACGCTTGTAAAATATTCATGAAAGGCTATTTCCAATGAAACTTCAAAAGTAAACAACGTAAAGACGTACCTATACGGGATACCCGTACCTTAGTAGAATTGCTTAAAAAAGGTGGTACTCATCAATGAAAATAGCTTTTAGGAATGTTCAAAACCTGCCTATCTTATTGTTGTTTGTTCAGGTCATAGGGTATATGACCTTAATTTACTATCTGTTAATAAAAACGATTGTATTGTATCTTATACATCAATAATATTTTGGCCAATTTCTGGGTCAAAAACTGATTGTGCCTCTTAAATTATTAACGTTATTGTAAATGTTAATACTTAATTTACTACGTTCTGTTAAGTACATTAAAAGAGCACGTTGCAAGAATCTAATTTTAGTTATGTATAGTTTTAGTTAAATGTGTAAAATTACCAATACCCAAACAGGGTTCATGTGAACTATACTATTATTATACAATAAGACCTTGTGTAACACGTGATTATATACAATAAATGAATTATGAATTAAATACAGTCAGGCTAGAATTTAACTCAAAATCAGGAAACCCTATTAATTTATTGAATTAAAAACGGTTATTTGTTTGCATTTAACTCAAAACTTAAAATATATGGACTTGGACCCTATATTATTTGGTATGGTGACATTTGTAAGTCTGACAATGACGCGGGCATCCAAGCTAGTCCGGGTAGCTAGTGCATCCTGCAGTAGCTTCGAAAAATTTGGTACAAATCCTTCCGTTGGATGAAATCTTAGCTCGCGATAACTGACGCTCACAAAACACTTTTTCTAACGTTTGCTGTAGAGAAATTCGACAATCAGCACCTGTCTTAGCTGTAACTGAATGTTTTAATCCCGTTGATTATTCAATTTGAAAAATAATTGTAAGAAGATCTTATAGATTAGGAGCAAAGGGTACCTAATCAATAAAAAATAGATATATTTTTAATTGATTTATTTATAATAAATTACAATACAACATAATTGAAAAATCCAATGTTACATTGGGTAATTTTTGACTTACCACCAGTTAATTATTACAATTGATTTTGGTCGGTTGTAGATACATAATTACATATGTAACAATGTATTCAGGTTTAATACAAGCCTAGATTAAGTTGAAATAAGCTTGTTTTTCAGTATTATTGTATGCTAAAGTTGTTTTTCAATAAACAGTATTATTGTATATTATGTGTTTTAATCCATATATCATAATATAAAAGAACATTTTTATTCTTATCACACACGAATGTGACTGTAACTTTACCTAATTGTTTTCACATGATTCACATTGGTGTCTTGCCACCAGGCGATAACAGACAGGTCTCAAATATTAATGTAGGTTTCGAATAACGGTGCAGAAGCTTAATAGCAGTGTTTTACCCTACAATAAAACACATATTAAGCGAAACACCTTATTCGAAACCTACACTTTATAATCCTGCCTGGCGGTTAAAATGCAATGTTCCACTCTCACAGTTACTTTTCACTAACTCACTACAAATCTTAGCACTTTCACTTCACTTCACCTTTGTGTAAGTTTTAGTGACGGTGGTGTATCTATCTATCTATTATATCACTGTTTTGGTGAAACATTGCAAAACGTGTAAATAAAACATTAAATTTGAGAACCAATGACGAGGGAGCGGGCATCCCTACCCTGGTACCCTGGTGGCACAAACGGGAAACTGATAGAGGGGGTAAAAAGAGTAGAGTATAGTCAAATCAGCAACCGTCACGTCATAGTAAACAAGATTGCCTCTCTCAAATATTAATGTAGGTTTCGAATAAGGTGTTTCGCTTAATATGTGTTTTATTGTAGGGTAAAACACTGCTATTAAATAGAGGTATTTAATATCGTTAATAGTGAATATATAGTGAATAAGACAAAAGCGGAATGACAGCATTACCTCTAATTCGAATATAGGTATTGTTTTTTTAGCGGTAATCGTTTGACAGTTCTAATAGGGGTATTCAATAAAACCGGTTGTGCAATCCCTGGAAGAAATAAAAGTCAAAAAGTATATAAAATTTCATGTAAAGTATTCAGGTATTCGTTGCGCTTTGTGGCAGATTCACTTTCATTCTTTGTTCAATCTAATATACGAATATTTATGTTGTATCTATTATAACAATATGTACCTATTACTATTGAGGTGCATTGAAATGTTACCAATGTCATGACGAGATGATCTTTAGTTTTTAACCTGAAAATCCAGGTCCCAACAAGCTTTATGATGATAAATGATTGAAATAATGATTAAAATTTTAAGATTGGCTACTTTTAGTACTCAAACTTAATCTTTACTATGTAATCACTTTGTAATACAATTGATGAGAGATCAATATATACTGGTTTCGGCGGCGAACAATCTTTTCAGAATAATGAAGATTGGCCTATGACATTTGAATTTAATTCGGGAAGTGGGTTTTTACTTGTCGCTATCGCATTTGTATTGAAGCAGGAATATACGTGGGTATTAATGTGGGATGTCAAGGGAAACCATTGTGAGTATTCATTATTTATATTGTGTGTATTAAAATGAGACATACAAATATAATTTTTACTGTAGGTAATTATCTTACTATAAATTCATTATTATTTAAAAAATTAATAGTACATTGTGCATCAAGGGAGGTAAGTACGGAATTATTAACGAGAGTGTTAGAAGCCCGACGCCGTTAGGCGGAGGGCTTTTATGACTCGAGTTAGTATTCCGCTTACCGACCGTGATGCATACAATGTTTTTCATCACACTTGCCAACCAAAAAATAAGTTTTAAGACATAATATTATTAAATGACGTACTGACTAGTCATATTTTTATATTTTTTTTTTTTACTTTTAATACAAATAATTAAAAAAATGTGCTTAATTAACTTCTACTTGTATTATAAGTTAACTAGCTTTTTTTAACCGGTCCACGAGAGATTGCGGGCATCCATTCTATTCAACCGACTTTAAAACAAGGAGGAGCTTGAGCTACTACTAATCAACAATTATTACAGGCGGACATTTTTCTTAAAACTCACAGTGCGTGATAATAATAAATCATTCATTCACGGAACACAGACCCTTGCTTTTAAATACTTACACAATTCTGCTAAAATGCAGGGCGGTTTATTGGCACAAACAATATTTTCAATGTTTTCATGAAATCAGTTCTGCCAATTTCTTTCATTCCACAGCGGGGATGTTCTAGGAAGGAAATTCTTCTTAAAACGCACACGAGTTCAATCACAATAATGTAGATTTTATTAAGAAATTAATTCTTACAGTTTCTTGTACCTTATTTAATTCAATATGCATAATGTTGAACCACGGAAAACCCATAACACAAGATAAAGCAAAACCGTCAGGTTTTACCTTAACGAACCCGACAAGTCGTTTAAAACTAAGAAATGCGAGGCATTACTATGCATCTTAAACATTGTGGAGGTTACTATTCTGGCAAATACCAGGCGAACTTTGTTGGCTTCCATATGGAGCCTACGGAAGATCAGCACTATTATTACACTTTAATATTGGTGCATCACGAAGATTTCGTGATGCACCAATATTACATATAAAACATCATCACATCATCAGCCTATATTAGTCCACTGCTGCACAACGGCTTCACCTTAGCTTATGGGCATGGACGCATTAGGAGGTAAATGGCCATAATCGCCACGCTGGTTGGCCTGAGTACACACTATTCAAATTCTTTGGGCGCTCGACGCTCAGCGCTCACCACTCAGTGTGCATTCCATGTGCTTCCAACGGCTTTCTATCCATCCTCCTCGTACTTGCATATAGGTGCATTCAGACCAAACGAGCATTCGCTATTCTATCCCCCACTCTACGAAATCAACGAATTACGTTTTATGTGACGATCGAATTTCATAGAGTAGGGCGTTAGAATAGCGAATGCTCGCTTGGTCTGAATGCACCTTATTAGTGCAAGGGAGCCGTATAGAAAGTAAGTCTGCGTTAAAAAAGTGGCGGCAGAATATGGTACCGCTACAAGCCTGCCATTTAGGTGGGTGAATATCTGAGCGTTTCAACCGCATAATTTTGGTGGCATCATTTTTGCCAGTTTCTATTCGTTACAATGTGCTAAAACCTGAATAGAAACTACGGCAAAAATGATGTCATCAAAATTAGGCGGTTGAAACGCTCAGATATTCACCCAAGTACGAATTGCCACAGTGAAACAACAGGGCTACTACGTTGGTTGTGGTTCGCAGGTCCAAAAGACCTTCAATTAGAGTCGTAGTCTCGTCTATTTTCGCCTTGCCTCACTGTCTCATCAAAAAGTTCCGCTAACTAGAATAGTTCATATTTGTTAATCTTCTGTGTTGCTTGTAACTTTATATAGACAAAAATATTCCGCCTACAAAAATACGCTGAAACTAAAAATTAAGAAAGAATTTTGGTTCCTACCACTTAGGATTTCCTATCCAAACCTTTTACCCTAATCATTAAATTAAAATGTGATTACTAGGTAACCTACTGATCTCCTTAAAGTCGGTGGTATACCCTTTTAAACAAAAATTTTTTTTTTTTAATCCACACGTTTTCGAGTAATCGGGGAACATAAATACAAAAAAAAAATTGTCGAATGTAAACCTCCTCCTTTTTTGAGTCGGTTAAAAAATACATTTTTAGTACAGATGGTGCCTTTTTTAGGCTCTCGTGCGAGAAGTGGGTCGTTTTACGTCAGGTCCAAAACTTCGGAGGGTCATCTGTACTAAAAAACGTCGTACGAGACACGTGCAAAAACGGAATTCGTAACTCGTGTCGATTTAAAACACTTCATATCGGTCGTGTTTTAAAATATCGCCACTCGTTTCGAATTTCATGTTTTTCGCACTTGTGTCGTAATGTACTATAATGCAAAATTTAACATACGCTAAATAAAATAAACAACAAATTGTCGTTTACTAGTTTATCTTTGACTCCACGCCATCTAGTGGCGGTTTCAGAGCAAAAAATAGCTACAAAATGTCTAGTACAATTCGAGTTAAGTTGTTAGTCAGTTTTAACTAGCGAATAGCGCCATCTAGTGAGCGATTGTTACTAACTTATAATAATTATACTGTTTCGTTATCTTCTACGACCGGTACAATGGCTAATTAACATATAAATTATTATAAATATTATCCTGATACTTGAGCAACATTGTTACATGAAACCAGAATATACCAACACAAGAACGAATTAAGTTAAAAAAATAAATAGCTAAATTATTTCTCCAGAATAGGTACGTACATTAAGAGTGCATCATTTGCACCTTGATTAAACATTAAAAACACGTTTTCATCAAAAGAATATTATCGTGATTTCAAATTTGAAAATATTGTACCTACGAAACGAAAAGTTTGCTTTTTTTTAAGTCCTGGGGGTACACGATGCCATTCTGCAATCGTTTACGATAAACGATAGGTCACGTGACCAAGTCAATGTATGGAAATGGTCAGTTGACCTTTCGTTTCATTATTATTTTCGTTTTTTACTTATGTATGTTTGTTATTACTTATCGCTTATCGTATACGATTGCTAATAGCTTCTTGGCTAGACCTGCTGATTTTAATTTGACTATATGAGTAGGTATACATCGATATCTCATTTTCTGGTTTGTAAACAAATAAAGTAAATGAGTCAACTTTCGACGATTTTATGTGAGAAGGTCAAGGACCTCGAAGAGCAAGCATATTGCTGTATTTAAATCGTGACTAACTTCCTTGATTATATCCGGATCTTAGCAAGTATCCTGAGACATTTAAATTAGAATAAAAAAATAACTCAAGATTTACCAGCCTCTGTAGCCTAGTTGGTAGTGACCCTGCCTACGAAGCTAGAGATTCTGGACACGAATCCCGGCGAGGGTATTATTTGTTGCACAAAAATTTGTGCCTTGGTTGTGGCTGTCTGTGTAGTTAAGTATCTATCTATTATAATATAGGTATATCGTCGCTTGTTACCCACACTACAAGTCTTAAAATTGAGCTTACCGTGGGACCAGGTGGGTGGGCTTTATTACAAAATAAAGCCAAATAACAATGTTAATACTAACAATCACAATCATTACAAAAATAAAGCCGCCCTCTACGCCAGGGAACCAGTGTAAGCCCGTCGGGTCTTTTCCCGTCCAAACAAGACAAGCCCGGTGGCTCCAGGACACATGAAAACTTCGCTGCAACTAAAGCCCGGAGAACAATTTCGTTAATCAAGTGGTGCCTAGGGAAACGGCCGGCGCACCTCTGGCAACTAAGCCCATGGTGGCCGTTCTCCTCCACCATCACCCCACAAATATATCGATGCGCGTTAAGGTGCGTTCAAACCAAAAGAGCATTCGCTATTCTAACCCCCCACTCTACGAAATTCGATCGTTACACAAAACGTGATTGGTTGATTTCGTAGAGCGGGGGATAGAACAGCGAATGCTCTTTTGGTTTAAACTTACCTTTACACACCTTGCTCCTCAATCTCAACGCCACTGCAATTCTCAAAGAATCATTGTCGAGCAGTCGTATATCAGATTGTAAGAAATCTCTAACTAGTTACCATTTTGACATGGAAGGAGTGGCCTAGAATTCCAATTTGTTGAGTGTACAAGGGTTCCTGTTCCGATCAACATGCGTGATAAAAAATCTATTTTCATCAATTTGACACATAATTTTGGATTCAGGAAATGAGAACAAAAACAACGGTTAAAATCTGTTACTCTTTAATAGAAAAAAATGCAACTCATAAATTATTATGTACAAAAAACCTTAACTATGTAATTAAAGCAAAACCAAACTTCATAGATTTTATACACTGGCGATATGGCAAAGTTAATTTGGATATAATAAACGGAAAAGGAACCAATCCGCAAAATCTATCACAAAATTAATCTGACGAAATAGTAGATTACATGCCAAGGCCGTTTAAGTGGGAAATGTCTCGGACGACGTGTTGTGTGGATTGTAGGCCGAGGCGAAGCCGAGGCCGACAAACATGTGATCCGAGGCTTTCCCTTTAAGCCGAGGTGTATATACTATTTTTTAAATAATATATTTTCGTTTGATGACAGATTGTATCCATTTCGTTTATCAAAGTCCAATCACAGTTTTATAAAATAATCCTTAAGCTTACTTCAACGAATGTTAAAATACTTTTTTAATAATATATATAAGATTCTACGGGCATTGTGACAATCCCAAGGATTCCCAATTCAACAGTCAAAATGTCTATTTGATTCCTTATTAATTTAATATGCCCTTAGTTTTATTTGCATTTATTAGTGCCCATAAAATAAAGCCGAGCATTTCTTTTTATTTTGTCCCTGTTCAAAAATGGATTTTTCCCTATTTTGTTACCGGTTTCCATATACTTTGTAAGGCGGTAACAAAGGAGGAGATCCGATAAATGTATTGGGATTTTTTTCCCTTTTGGGATCGAAAGAGCTCGTGATTTTGAGTACAAACATCCCAAAATCTAAATACCTATAATTCTATTCTATTCAGAACTAGAAAAATAGACAGAATAAAAGAAATGCTCGGCTACCGAGGTGTCAGTAAGCAAAAAAATGTATTGTAACTAATAACGAATCGACATTTTTGAAGTTAAACTGGGCCGTCAGTTATTAAATACGTATTTTTCGTATAAAATATCGTTAATATTTGGGAAAGTCCAACCGATTAATGGCAAAATTGAAACGAGACACCGTATTCCGATAATTGGCAATAAGTAAATATTTTATTATCTTTATTAAGCTGAATTCTGTTCCTTAATTACGATCGTATTTTATCAACGTCCAATGATATTTATTAATTATTTACGTTGTAAAAGTAATACCGGGTACACGGTATATAAGATTAAAGCAGGTATTACTTACCAAATTGAATTGGTCGAGACAAAAATTCTTTATTAGAGACACATATTAATATGATGACGCTGCTGCTCATCATCAATCTTGTATCAAAGAATAGTCAGTAACACTTCAATCCCTTATTCGACTCTTCCGACACCCGCGGGAAGAGTTGGGATGGCGACAAGTGTATTCTTCCTGCCGTCACCACACGGCCAGACCCACATTCGCGTCTTTATATATCATAATAATATATACTCGTAATGTAATCTAAGCCTGATATCGTGCTGATAGATCGATCGCAACGCCGTGCAATGCTCATCGACATCACGATCCCCCATGATGAGAACCTCGTGAAGGCCGAGAACTTCGCTATGAGACAATCAACACCTCAAGAGGCTCTCGCTAGGTGGTTGGATCAAGGGTCAGATGCAGAAGGCGGTAATCCTGGACACGGCGCGCATAGTCCGGCGGTTCCTCTCCTTATAGCCCTAACCACCGGCAGCTTGGGCGCGCTCGGCTACCGGCGGCCCTCTATGTTAGGTTTTTTATAATATGTTTATATTTTTTGTATCGTTTTTGTATGTTGTACCTATTGTATTTTACTTTTATAATCATATTGTAAAACAGCTAACCCGAGACACATAATAAATAAAGAGGAATATAATGTAATCTTAAGAGTCTCTCGCAAGATGGCTGGGTCAAGGATCAGATGCAGAAGGCGGTAATCCTGGACACGGCGCGGATAGTCCGTCGGTTCCTCTCTCTGCGACCTTAACGACCGGCAGCTTGGGCCCGCCCCGCTGCCAGCGGCATCCTAGGTTAGGTTTTTATAATGATGTGTTTATATTTTGTATTGTTTTTGTATGTTGTATTGTAATTTACTTTACTAACCATATTATAGCAACCTAGCCTAAGGAAATATTTGAATAAAGGATATAATGTAATACTTATTGTTTTTAACCGGAAATCATTTTTATTTTGCCATTGACCGGTGTGCCAAGCGACTTGGTCGCAACAAGCGTAGCCTCCCGTTAATAATTAGCAAATCTTCACAGAAGATATAGTTTTAGTTATCATTAGTACAGGAAATCTTACTAACTATTAGACTTTTTGATCAGTCAGATAATACAATCAAAAGACCTCTTAAAACTGAATTGTCCCTGTGATGGCTCAGGAATGCTACCAGAATTCCGAACACTGATCATATTGTATTGTGTAATATTCTATTTCCTTTTTTGTATTTAAATTTTTATACAAGTATTAGAATAAGTACCTAACGTGCGTGATCTCACAAAGGGCCCCAATGGAAGACCAGCGCTGGGCTGTAATTACAGGCTCCAGCTTTATGCTGAATTGGGTACCGTTTTGTGCCAAGCTTTGTTTCTTTTCATTTTAAATGTGTATGTGTTAAGTGAGATATCACAATTTTTTTTTTCTTTCTTTCTTCTTTCATTAAGAGCTCTTTGTCTTGTAAAGAACAATCCACACCAGATGCATACCTAAACCATTAAGTGCTGCGCACGATTCGCTAAGGATACAAAAAACCTAAATCAAAGTTGCAAGGGCTAGATCCCTTACGCCAAACGTGTGATTTTCTTACGAGTACCTAAATGGATGTACAACAACATTTTAAAGACAAACGGGCCTCAATCGCATGAACGTTTAATTAGTAAAGTCCTCTCAACTGAGCATATACATCGTAGCCGAAAAGTACGTGAAGCTATTGAAATTAAGAAACATCGGAATTTTAATCAAAATGAGGGGCAAGTAATTTCGTCCGCGTGCAATCCCGTGATTTACAAATTTAAGCGTGGTGAAACATCCATTTTAAAGCCATTGGATGTTGTGAGTGTTGTGTGTAGGTTAGTGACAACCCTAGCCTAGAAGTGAATAGTCAAGATCAAGTGCGGGTAGTTCGAAAAACCCGCGCAGCTCGAAGGTGTTGATACATCCTCTCGCCAGTCCGCCTGCGACCACGGGTGTGACGTCATGCCCGAAAGGTCAGAAGATAATTAAACGTAAGTTTACGCGATTAAAACCCGTTTGTCTTTAAAATATGAGTGATAATCGTGAAAGTTTAAATCAGTACAACAATTTTATTTACTACGGATATTTACATGTTATTCCGTAAAAGCTCGGGATTCTTTTAAGGGCTCAACCAATATCATATTTTGATTAAAAAGTGTGAGAATTAAAGATATTCATAAGAACAATGGTTTTGTACGGAATCGGTAACCCGAATAGACCAACCTTCCACAGAGAATGTTTTTTGTAGGAAAAAATATTGTTTCATTATTTTTATACTTATAATACAATTCTTGAAATAGGCCCTTAAACAGACCACCGCTATAATATATTGTTATATCCTGTATGCAACTGGTTTGTCCCCCTAATATCAATTATTTTTGATAATTTCTAAAATTTGTTAAATACTAACTAAGCAATAAAATAAATCTTCAAACATCACATCGCGTTATTGTTTTACAAATAAGACGTCACTGTATAAATTTACATTACGAGTAGGTATTAAATTATTACTAAATTAATACTTAGATTTAAAACATTTTACAAATATTTGATATGACACATTTACCTAAATTAAACAAAAATAGATGCGTATTTTATAAAATTACAATATTATGATATTTAGTTTAGTTATAATGTTCATTTTAATTGTACGTTTGAAACAATAACAAGCAAATTTAGAATTCGTTTCATAAATATTTGTAACAAAAACAGATTTCTTAGAAATATGACAAAATTTTAAATTAATAATTTAATCGTGACAAGTAAAATAAGTATATTAAAACATACAAGTAATGCAGCATTCGACGTTAATGTTTGGGCATTATAAAAAAGTAAAAAACAAACAATATAATTATTTACAAAATACAAAAACAGCGACAAGATTTTTTTAAATAAGAATCGGAACACATAAGATAAGTAATACAGTATTAATACGACTAACATTTCGTACTAATGCTGTATTAATTATCTTATTCCGTTTTTCACGTGTAATAACTACGTTATTTACTTTAAGATAAGTCTTCCAATAAGTTATGCAATTATTTAAGACATTACCTGATTAGATTACTTGTGTTTACTAACTAAGAATTCTTCCGAGAAACATGATATGAATAAATAAACAAGAACGTAATTTATAATTAAGTCAATGTCAAGATAACAGTGCAGACTAAAGATTTATCTAAATATTCGTTCGTAATCAATTTTTACCTGTAGGTTACAAATCGGTCTATTGCAAAAAACTGTACTAAGTTAAAGGCCTTACGGGTCAAAATTATTTTCGTTGTCGTTTCATACCACTCTGTCACGCTTTTAGTTGCTGTTTCGACTCAGTATATTAAAAAAATCGGGTGCACTTGTATTTCTTTTTCAGGCTAGATTTTAATCCATACATCAAAAATTAGAAACAAAACATAATCTCATACGAAAATCACAACTGTGTCACGTTTTTTAGGGACACAAATTAAGACGACGAAAAGAATTTTGAACTTATTATATTCTACTGACAAAGGTTGTTGGACAGACTATGCCACATAGTATTGTATCATTAATTTTCGTAACACAATCGTGATTTTTGTTTAGACTCAGGCCCTAACTACATAATATGTATTTTTTTTTCAAATCGACCCATATGATAAATATTTTGAGCTTTGTATTTATTTGACGAATGATAATCTATCGATTTATTTGAGATAAATTGTGGTCAACCTTTAGTTAGGCACTATATTTTTATTACTCTGTAGAAAAAGTACTAATCTGTTAATGATTGTAAAAGTAGTAATACACATACCACTCAATTCATTATTTCAGCGGCACATCAGAAATTATTTAATATACAAGGTGCCCGTGAGGAACGGGAAAATATTTAACAGAATATTCCTGAGACTAAAAGAAGCAAAAAATGTTAAGTGAGTTTTGGTCAAATCTATAAAATTTTTTTTAGTTTTCTTTATGTTTTGAATGCCTCAATACACAAGGATTTTATTAATGAAACTATCGCGAAAAATGCACTTTAAAAGTTTTTCTTTTATTTGCTAGGTAATTAAAGATTTTGTTTGTTCATTTTGATGTCTGTCAATTAAGTGTGACAGGACTAAGACAACATGGTAACAAAATCGTTTCCTAAAATGCGTTTATCATAGCGTAACGGGCTAAAACGGTTTTAGGAAAAAATATAATTTTCTCTTAAAATAGACTCAATCCGGAAAACTTCATATGACATTTTTAACTTCAAATTTGGTCAGAAATCCGCTGTTGATTTTTTTCCCCTTCCTCATGGGCACCGTGTATATTAACTCTTCATAACTTTTCAACAGCATTAGCTTCACAAATTTTATGTCAACTAAAATCGTAATTTCTACGAAATACGAACAAATGCTCGAACAATCGATATGAATTCGTTGAAGTCAATTATAAAATGTACAATAATAATATTCTATCTATTTTCCACTATCTGCTGTCCAACAAAACATTTCCAAGTAAGGACGACAATTGAACGTATTTTACAGCCCATTTTCATCAACGACCACATATTTAAACACACAATAAATCATCTCACTTTTATAACTCATTATATAAGTTTTTTTCTAGAGTCATTGCAAAATATTTTTACTTCCAGCTTCAGAAATTAAATTGTTGTGCACAATATACATCGTGTGTTCATGTTGTTATTATGTATGATTGCTAGAGTGAACCACCATTATTTTTGGTACGCTTTGTACGCTCGCACAAGGTAAAATGTTGCTATCGCACTTCCTATTCGTCGCTATCAGTGTAGACTAGTCATAATTGTAGTCGAACGATAAAAGTCAACCATTATACAGTCCGACATAAAAAAAGTCTTTAATTTTCTACTCGTATCTTGGTTACGATTTTGGTCGTTTCATTTTCTCAGTACTTCGTATAATTCGTCTTATTTCGTATACAAATTCGTTAAACTTTCGAAGTCGCAGTTAACATCACATAATTTGATCCAGGACTTTCTTCCAGCACAGGCTCCTGCCTGAAACACCTGTGCGGCTCAAACTGTGTTGGTTTCTTTAACATTTTCCTTACAAACCAGACCAAGCCAATCACGATCACCATCAAACCTAGCGCCACCCCAACCAACGCCACATTCAAGCTCTTGAAACTCGCCTTCATCTCCAAAGACCCTGACTCTAAAACCTGAGGCACTATGCAAATTGATCGAGTATCATCCGCCTTGTATTTCGATAAAGTCGCGCAGACTTCATAAGGTCCTCTTAAGAATCCTTCCATGGAAATTTCTAGAGTTGACTGACAAGGTGTATCTTTTTGGGCTACCAAGGAACCTCTGGATAGCACAGCTAGGACAACGTAGCAGTTGTGGAAGTATCTCGTTGATGGAGAGAGTCTTTGGGAGCGTGGCAGGACGTACTGAGGGCGAGGAGTGGGCAGGCCCATCATTGATATGACCACTGTGAGAAGCCCATCGCTGGTTACATTGGAGCGGACTTCGGTTACCCTGTAACAAATATTTTATATCACAATCGATATGGATATACTATATACCAAAATAATGTTAAAATGTGTCAGGACACATGCAAGCAAGGCGCTGCAAGGCGAATAATTCTTTGGACCAATGGCCAATAAAATTATTAGCCCCCACACATTTTGCTAATTAAATACAGGAAGTCTCCCAGTCCAAGAATCTCAGATTATAGTGGACTGGTAGCTTTTTCAAATCCTTGAGGATAATTTATTACAAACGAGAACATACATTCATCGCAACTAAACTGTTTCAAGTTCTGGTAAACATTGTATGTAAGTAGCTATAAGATTTTTTGTAAAATACATAAACACACTAAACTTGTTTACCCTTATTTCATTGGAAGTAACTGAAATTTGCATATATTATACATTATATTAGGTCCTAGACTATGATTGGGTCACGTTTCTTGCAATGATTGCATACCTCAAGTTATCCCTGCTGATAGGGAGCGTGACGGGGACTGGCACAGGGGTCACGAATGGAGCCCGCTGCCGCACCATCTGTGGGGCCCCACAACCCAGCACGAGGGCTTGTGGGACATCGTTGTTGTCCATCTCTTCCAGGGCAATGCAGAACCTGCGGTTACATGATAACTTTAAGATATTTGAATTCGTTACCCGGATGAAAGAACCTGGGGATTAGATGATGGATCTACCACTTGGGCTTGTTTAAAGTATTTTAGAAAGGCCACGCATTTTTACGTAGGTAGATGAACGAAAAGAAATGATGGTATTATAAAAGCTATATACCTAACTAGATATGATATGAGGTCTGCGTACGGACTTTGTTGTCTGATTGGTACAGTTGGTGTTTGCATGCAGGCCGGGGATAAGCTAGCTCTGTCTTTGTCTGTCGGTGGTTAATCTGCGTTGTGTACCATTGATAACCACTAAGATGTACTAAGGCATCTGACCCTTAATTGGTAAAGATCATGGATAAAAACAATCATGAGCGTAACAAGAACTAAAAAAATATTAGTATGACTTAAAATGAGATATTTACCATGTAAATTGAAATTATTGAGCAATGAAATTGTTACATGGTAAATATTTCATCTTAAATCATACAAATAATGTAAATGACCATGTTAGCTTGAAAAAGAATCAAAACATTTTCATTCACAACACTGAAGACGTGGCAAGATGTCATCAATAGAAAAACATAATAATAACGTAACAGTACAGGAAGATAATAATACATGCCTTTGATGTCACTACAAAAACCATTTAATTAAGTACATTGTATTTATTCCCGGTGACTCGGTCTGAATACAATAACAGGAAATTATTGACGACAAAATAAATCCTATTCCTTAATAATGAATGCGTAATAGAATCGGAGAAAACAAGGAAAATTCTATCCCCACCATACAAACTATAACATTCAATTATGATATGGATTTGGGCTTTTTTTACTGGCTGAAGTTGAATAGTAGGTATCAGCTTCTTCTGCAGAGTTGCCACTCTTATACATATTATATTACAATACTCTTTGACAGACACTCAATTTTCATTTAAAATACTGTGTGTGTTAAGACACTTATTATATGCACTCAATAATGAACAAAGTGACATCATATGTGGCGATTTACAAACAGAAAACACATGATGCAGTGCTCCCTGTGTCCAATTACGTGCACTTTGAAAGACGCCCCCGATTGCAGACGGTAAAACAATTATACCACATGTCAACGTGCTATAAATGCTATAATAGAGGCCTGACAAAATCCTCCCCGAGGAGTAAAAATGGCAAGGCACGGACAGAAAATAATTTAGATAATCATTTGAACGTATTGTGAAAACAACCGACCGAGTGGCCGAGGGGTACAGGCATCAGTCGCGAAAGCTGAGCACGTGGGTTCGATCCCCACCTCGGACGTTGGTGATCTTGGTCGTTTTTTCTTTGGTGACATCCAGTGCCGGATTTACCAGTAGGCCAAGTAGGCCATGGCCTAGAGCGGCAGATTTTAGGGGCGGCAGATTTGGCAGCAAAAAAAAATTTTTTTTGGTGTCAATAATATAATTTGGCAGATTTTACAAGCGGCAGAGTAGAAGCGAACTATTTTAAACTTCGGCCGTGGCGGCAGAATTATACAGGATGGAACATAGTACCAACATCGAAATATTTATGAAATAATGTAAACCCTCATACAAAGTGAGTGATTAGTACAGTTCAATAGCATAGAAAAGTCAATTTTAACCAACATACTCGTACTGTGACAGATACAGTGGTTAGTGTTTATACGAAAAGACTGGGGTTGTGCTTTGTATGAACATTAATAACAATATGCGACTCTACCCTTACCACCCAAACTCTAGAAAGCGGTCCTTGAATTTGCAAAATAAAAAAGTTCTACAAAAATTAAAAATCTGTCTGAGCATTAAACCATTCAATAAATTTCAACTGGGATTTTATCATCATCATCATCATCATATCAGCCGAAAGATGTCCACTGCTGAACATAGGCCTCCCCCAAAGATTGCCACAATGACCGGTCCTGCGCCACTCGCAAACAACAAATAGGTAAATCAATATATCGATTTAAATTTTCATGATCATCACTCATTTGAATGACAAACGGGTCTTAATCATGTAAACTTACGTTTAATTTTATCCTGACGTTGCGGGGATGGATGACGTCACACCCGTGGTCGCAGGCAGACTGAAATGTATCAACACCTTCGAGCTGCGCGGGTTTTTCGAACTACCCACACTTGGTCTTGATATCTTATTCACTTCTAGGCTAGGGTTGTCACTTCGCCTACACTCAACACAAAGGAGTGTTTTTATGGCTTTGAAATGGATATTTGACCACGCTTACATTTGTAAATCACGGGATTCCACGACGAGATTCCTAGCCCCTCATTTTGATTAATATTCCGATGTTTCTTAATTTCGATAGCTTCACGTACTTTTCGGCTATGATGCAATATGATGTATACGTTCGGTTGAGAGGACTTTCGGGTTATGGAACTTAATAGTGGTTTGGTCCGGTTTCCAACAAATGCTCGGCCACAACAGATTTATTAGTTTAAGGCTTTTTAACAGCCGTGATATATTATGTTCCTTTACCTTTTCCGCTACGGTGCGTTTGGTTTCCCCAATATAGGAACTACCACTACCACAGCTAATAATCAAGACCAAGTTCGAAAAACTCGCGCAGCTCGAAGGTGTTGATACATTTTCTCGCCAGTCTGCCTGCGACCGCGGGTGTAACGTCATGCCCGAAACGTCAGGATAAAAATAAACGTACGTTTACGCGATTAAGACTCCTAACAAAAAGCTTCGTACATTAGTAAAACTAAGGGAATTCTGAAGTCGTAGGAAGTAGCTGGCGTTTAATTTTTGTGTCAGGTATTTTCCAAACTGCAATGTATAGCGAATCAAAAGCAAATCGAAAGTATCTCAAATACACACATGAATAGCAATTTTCTTGCGACCAAAAAGAATAAAAACTTTAATGAAAGTTTTTCAAATTACAGCCTCTTAATCTTTAATAGAAAGAATTTACGAAATGATAAAATCAGCTTCGCACACTGGAGGATAAGAGAATCGTTCCCATTTGGTAGCTGGCCACAAGATAGGAAAACACGTTTCTTATTTCGTAACTATGTACCAAATATGGCTACCAGATGGTATCAAAATCTGAAAAACAGTAATTGTAACGTTCAATCATTAAAAATAAATCTGGGAATAATGAAGCCTTCTAATCAATTGGAATAGCGTTTTTTTGTAAATTAATAATAGTGCGCTAACAGACGACATTTCAGTAATTTTTACAATTAAACAACAAACATAATTAAATAAAGTTACCTGATTATTAACAATTAAAGAAGCAATCAGAAAAAAACGTCGCATTAATAATGGAATTTAAAACGTATGTTTCAGCGCTTTCTTCTTTAGGTAATCAGGAATGTTTTTCTCACATGGAAGCCAGCTATGAGCTACCAAACATGGCTACAGGATGGGATTAAAAGTTGTTTTCTATTGTTAAATTATCAGATAACTTTAAAGCCAAATAATAATGTTTTCTGGTTTTATTGTAATATTAATTGATTTGTCGTTTGCGAGTGAGCGTTGTAAAGTACTAAAAAAAATATTTTAACTAACTATAAAAACCGAGTTGAAATTTATTAAATGGTTTAATTATGCTCAGACTGATTTTTAATTTTTGAATGTTAGCACTTCTTTATTTTCCCAATTTAAGGACCGCTATCTATAGTTTGTGTGGTAAGGGTAGAGTCGTATATTATTATTAATTTCCATACAAAGTACAACCCCAGTGTCTTCGCATAAACTCTAATCTACCACTGTATCGGTTATTGTATGTTGGCTAGGCGTCCATCCCTCCACTGTCACACCAGCTAAAACTTCGCTTACTGTACAAAGTAAGAAAAGGCCTGCTACCGCGAACACCGAAGTTCGTAAATTTCGGGGATTTGTCTCCGTCACTCTAATGACGCCTTCATTGCCTGAAATTTGTGGTTTTCGTAATTCGCAGTAGGGATGCTGGATTTTCTCTCCTGCCACGAACGCTCCGGTAGTACACACACACGGCTGTGAAATGAAATACCTGCCAAAGTGTCCAACGACTAATGTAATGTACGAAGCTTTTTTCCTAAGAAAATATTAAAATTAGCACAGTGGATAGGGGCGGCAAAATATAAATGGCCTACAGGCGGCAAATCTCTAAATCCGGCACTGGTGACATCCAATATTTATAATTTATAATCATTTGATTAAACGCAGAAGATGAATCTACTCACGTATATTGATCCACCGGGTCTATCTTCAGCCCCCGCAGCACCACATTAGCTGGCGCAGCTCTGTGACAAGCGACGTGTTTCGGCAAACCACCCCCTCGCGCAGCTGTCACCCCGGTACATCGTAACCGCCGCGTCGATGGTGGATCCACCGACCAAGACAGGTACACCTCTTCGTCGTCAAACCACGCGTCGAGGAGAGATACCTGTGTTATTGTTTACATAGCTATGTAATTTTCATTTAATGTAATTGGTACTGTAATTGTAATTGGTTTGTGTGATTAAATCAATCAAGTTATTCCTGTCAGTTTGAAAATAACTATCAATAGCAAATATGACAGCTAAAGGAGAACGCATTCTAAAGGAATAGTTAATTTTTATACTCGTGCCATATTAATAATAAAAAATATATAAATACATGCGTAGAGTAATGGCTCCATTGTTTTAAAAATAGTATTGTTAAGAAGCTTATGTTCATTAAATAAGTAAATTTCAAGGGATTCTTTTAAATATTGCGTTGCTGAATTAAAATAGTCGTATTCAAATCAGCGGATTGTTAAATTCGATATAGATTAAATGCTCTCACTTCTAATACATCACGTATTGCTGTTATAGCCTTTGAAGTAGATAGGTATATAATTACAAATACAATGATGAAAACATCGCGTCTTCTATTTTTTACAAACAATTTAAGGAAATCTGCTAACAATATAGGAGAGTTGTATGTATAGTCTGGTACATTTTGGAGAATATTATACTCCCCAAAATAGCATATAATCTACGGTGTTTTTGTAAATCGAAGGCGTGATCGAAGTACACAACAACTTACCTTAGCTTTAGAAATAGGCAAATCGTCCTCCGCAGGCACTCCCATCTCATCATCATACATATCATCATCCAATCCTCTGTCCTCATAAGCCTCAGTATCTTCATCTATCTTTTCATCCACAGTATTGACAATTTTATTATAATCAATTTTCTCGACGTGTTCAAAGTCATCGCACAGCTTGTTCTTAGACAAGCGGGATATAAGTGCGCCTTCTAAATGTGGAGGGGTCGTGCAGACGGCAGCAGCCTTATCAGCCGAGGATAGATTCTTGGCCTCCCGGAGCCAGCGCGCGTAGCCCGCCATCAGACAGTCACAATTAAGAGGGTTATCTGCGAAATGGGAATTTATTGCAGTTTTATAAGTTTCTGGCGCAGTTTACAGGTGATAACTGAATCGGTCGTTAAAGTAAGTAAAGTTTTTGTTAGCGGATTTTTTGGTTAATTAGCCAAGGAAACTAAACTAAGGATATTAAATTAAGAAGACAAAACCACTTGGATATAAGACGCTAGCTCCTCTTCACAAAGGTGGCCTATTTTTTTTTTTATGAAATATGTACAAGCACAACAATAAACAGTATTTTTCAAGTATGAGCCTTAACCTGTGGCTATACCTACGATAAAATTTGGCTAAGCCAGCCACATATCAGCCAGCGCGGTTTCCCGTTATACACATTTTATTATTATCTGCTTACAAATTGTTAGTGATTTAAGATTGGTGCTGGTCAGTTGTACAAAAAAAGTTTATCCCTTTTTCTGTTCTTATTATAAATTTCGTTACACTAATAAAATTTACGAATAATTTACGATAAACTAGTAAAGAAGTAACCTTGAATAGTTGGAGTAAGTCTCACCTTCAATAGTAAACCTCGTAAGCTGAGGATGTTGCGCCAAGGCTCCATCATCAATCATAGAAATGTCGTTATCATGCAGCATCAGCTCCGATAACCGCTGAAGAGCCTTCAGGGGTTCAGCAGATAGCGAGCGCAGGAAGTTGTGGGACAGGTCCAGGTGTGTCAGATGCACCAGCTGTGCCAGAGATGCACCTGGTCGAAGATAATAAAAGTAAAGCTTAGCAATCCGACGAAATACTGCGAGCGTCCTGCCACAGGGGGCAGTTTTAGATTTATTTTAGTTTGTATCTAGTTGTTTGGTATACGGAATCGTTTTAACATTCTTTTGTACGTAATTGTGTTTCAGTTTGTATAGATAAAATTTAATGAAATTAGAAAAAAAATAGTTTTATAAGTCCTTTAGCCGCTTCAAATTCACGTTCCAAGATCCGTTTTACGAGAAATAAATAAACCATTTCGTAACTTGACGTTGTGGTAATGATATGAGTTGCTATAGGCTTTTCGGCCGTGGGGTGACGGCATTAAGAACACATTTGTCACCACCCCAACTCCTGCTGCAGGGTGTCGTAAGGGTCGACTAAGGCAATGAAGTGTCACTGGCCATTATTTGATAAAAGATTGATGATGGGCAGCAGCGTCATCATAGTGGACACATTACTGCAATCGCCAATCCGCTTTCCCGGCGTCACGATTATGGACATTTACCTCCTAATGCGTCTATACGCATAGTCAATAGGAGAGGCCTACGTCCAGCACTGGACTATCATAGGCTGATTATGTTTAGCAATTGCTGATCAATTATGTCAATGAAAATGTACGTTGTGTAACTTAATATAGGTACTATTTTTAAAGTACGTCCTTCATCATGATACCAACTTCAACATGTAAGATAAAATAAATATTATCACAAAATAATCGAAACTTTATTTTACTGTGTCTACCTAAACACCGCAAAAACGTCTTTTGTTTCATTCGTGTGCGTGTTTTAAGATTTTTCTCACACAAGTATTCAATCGTTACTGCGTAGGTAGAAGGGCGCCGATTTCAAAAATGGTTTATCTTAGGATACAAAGGTTGGCGATAACTACGAATGACGTTTTTCTCCGAAGACGGTCCAATTTCCGTTACGCGCGAATGCCGGTACCCTTACCACAAGCAGTGACAGTATTCGCTATCGACAGACGAAACTAATTCCTTATCCATCTCTCTCTGACAGATACCTACATCATGATGACAGTAAGAGACACTAAATTATCTCACGTCGTCATAAACTATCTGTCCCTCTTTTATTATTACAGTTAGTAAAAGACGAGAAGTCTATGTTGAGGTGACATGCTGTCACACTAATTAACTAGTTATGTACTAAAACTACAGAGAGAGCAACGCAATCATTAGACTCTTCATGCTAGGACAGCCCGTACGCTAACGGAAGGAGAAAAATCGTTTTTAACCTAACGGTGGGTATTTCTTTACTCTTCAGGGTGCTTAGCCAAGTGGCCAATCGCTAGCGCTTCATCGTTAATCGCAGCTAACTGTCTTTGTCGCACTAAATATGAAAGAGTGACAGAGAGGGAAAACTACGTTACGCTACTAAGCGCTAGCGATTGGCATCTTGGCTAAGCACCCAGGGCGTGAGTCGTCAACGCTGCGGTGCGGTAGTAGAAAACGATCGTGAGCATAATTTCAAAAAGTTCTCCAGAACACAAGGCATTGTAAATGTACAAGCGATAAAACACACATATGAGAGGCTCAAACAATGAATATTACTCGTGAGTTTGATATTTGGATCAAAATTATTTTCGTTGTCTTGTTTCATACCCCTCTGTCAAGATGTTAGTTGCTGTTTCGACTCAGTATATTAAAAAAACCGGTGCACATGTATTTCTTTTTTCACGCTAGATTTTAATCTATAGGTACATCAGAAATTGAAAACAAAACATCATCTCATACAAAAATCACCACTGCGTCGTTTTTTAGGGAGACAAAATAAGACAACGAAAAGAATATTGACCCATTATCGAAAATTCACAGTGTTATTCTTATTTCAAACTCATGGTTCGGATTCGTGACGGAAAACGGAAATACAGGGAGTGCTTTGTTATCTTTTAAACCTTTGTCGAGAAGAGATGTTTAGATTTACGAGAGTCGCTTAAAGTTGTTGGTTCAGTGTTGACTGGAGTCCGGGCGGCTTATTTTTGTGATTTGGATTTCCTGGTAAGCAAACTTGTGCCATCTTATCATTGTATGTTGGAATTGGAATAAAATCTGAAGTGGAGGAGAGCGAATGAATAGATTTTTAAGCAGTATATTTTAGATGTAATATTCCTAAATTGTAGGCATAGAGTATAATATATACAGCGTAATCTTATGAAAAATATTAGAACCGAGCCCTGCGGGACGTATCCATCACTTCAGTCGTTTTAAATTCATATATAACACCGGTGCCTTTTTCACAGACTTGAAGAACCATTACATTAATGTGTACTGGATATTTATACACAGTTTATTTTTGTTGTAATTAGTATAATTTCTTTTTTTTACAGAGCTACTAGATAGAAACGTCCTACACGGTCCTGAAACAATGCACAGTCCTAAAATAAAAATTATTGTCTTTTTAGATTTGTCAATTTTTTTGCAGACACTGCAAACGAGTTGATTTATTTATAAATTTCATTTATTTTTCCAAAAACCTGATCATATACCATTCGTTATTTTTTACTCCACTTCATTACATTTTTTTATTGTCGTTTTACAGATATCGAATTTAGAGAAAAACTACTTTTGGCTTTAAGTAATCCTTCACCACTGACCTGAGATATTTTATTTTCCGGCGAGAAACTCTAAGGTTTCATTAAATAAAACGTATACCTCTACGTACCTGATACAGCTACAATTTCATTGTGCGAGAGGTCCAAGTGCGTCAGGTTCAGAAGATGGCGGAACGCGTAGTCTTCCAGGACATCTATTTGATTGTTGTGTAAGCTCAGGTGGGTTAGATTGGTCAGTCCTGCAACAAAATGGTAAAACAATGAGAGAGCGAATCAATGTTTAAAAATCATCTACAATTTTTGAAATCCAGTCTAACGGAGCATTTTTATCAATAACTGTAGGTAAAATGCATGCTTGACACTTATAAATTATAATATACCTTAAGATCCGTTTTGTAAAACAACATGTAAGCAATAAATTAATTTGAATTTGAAAATATAATCGAAAGTCAACAAAGTTGAACCATATTTTATAGTTTTCACATCGTAAAAACACCCAACTACTTATAAAACTGCAACTATGGTCCGCTATTTCTACTCCTAAATAAGCATCATTCCCAATCTTCTTTTTGGCTTTGTCCAAGTTTCTTTATCATAAGTAGAGATCGGATTTTTGTGCGACATCTCATACTAAATGACGTCATCAAAAGGACGCAAGTCACTAAGAATGTCGCAAATGCATCCGATCTCTGATCATAAATGAGGAAGTTTTTTTTACCTACAAATAGCACGATTAATATAATAACTATACCTACACTCGGTTTGGTTAGGTATTTAAAAAAAGGTAAACAATCCTGCAGTATCTTTTTATTGGAAAATGCATTTAAAAATCCCAACTAGGTACTTAATGAACCAAAATAATGTAAATGTACTGTATTTCCTTGTTGTATTATGTATATTTGCTAAGACTTACTTTCTACTCGTAGTTTTCAATAAAAAGATACTGCAAGATTGTTTACCTTTTTTTTAATACCTAACCAAACAGAGTATAATGGAAGATTTTTGATTAAGTTTTGGACCATTGTTGAAAGCGCTTTAACTTTAGTTGGTTTTTAGGGCCACTATTATTTTATAGTTGCTGGTAATGTGCTGCTAATACGTTCTGTGATATCAGAAGCGGTCAGACGAAACGGATACATTATCATCAGTTCATCATCATTTCAGTCGGAAAACACCGTAGTTTTTGTGAAAAACTCAAATGAAATATTTTATTTGTGTTTTTATTTTTTATCCAGTAGTCACACTACTTAATACTACATAAATTATAAATATTGGCTGTCATACACCAAAGAAAAAACGACCAAGATCACCAACGTCCACGGAACAGAAAACACTGTCTACTAGTCGAATTCTTCCTCTATAAGGATTTCCACAACTAACGGTCATTCTCCGCGCTCAACCCCAATGGTTTTCCGCGATCTCAATCATCATTTGTCCATGTAGTTTAGGATCTTCCCACCTTGCGTTTAGTCGCCACTCAATTACCTTTTCATCACACTTGCTGTCTAAGCGCGCCATTGCTTGCATGCGTAGCGGGAGTAATAGAAAAGTGAAATTCCCTAGAGAGTAGGTAATAGAAATGTCAATACATCATTAAATAATATTTTGTATTAAAACTTATTTTTTTGTCGGCAAGTATGATGAAAAAAAAACATTGTAAGGATCAAGGTCGGTAAGCCGAATACTAACTTGAGTCATAAAAGCTATCCGTCTTCGGGGTCGGGCTTCTAACACTCTCGTTAGTAATTCCGTACTTAGGTACCTCCCTTGATGCACAATGTAGGTACTATTGTTACGTTGAAAATGACGGAATAAAACATAATTATTTTTTTATTTTTAACTTTATTTTTTTCGGGTTGGCACAGAAATTTTAATAATCAAAATTATATCTGAAAATTGCCGCTCCTTCCATCTATTTCAATCGACTTTTCTTTGATGACATCGCGATCGCCTTTTGTAAGTGATAATTTTATTAAAGCTATGGTTTAGAGTTGAAAATTAAACTGTGTTGTGGAAACTTTAATTATTTTTTCTTTTTCAAAATAGTGCGAAAAATACGAGCAGTTTAAAAATAATCGGGATTTTTTCCGGTATTTTTCAACGCTATTTGTGCCCCGTCGACCATCCGTTCTGGATGAAACTACATTCGTTTGTAAACATCATTCGCAGTTTTTATATTTTATTATATATTTATCCCCAGTTCGATCTCTGCACGCGTCCAATCTACGACTGTGTAAATATTGAAACAAAGAAAGTAGGTCAAACTGGGAATGTTAGAATAACTGTCTCTATTTTTATAGATTTTCCTTACAATATAGTAGTTAGTAAGCAGCAGCTATTCATAGCCTTTAAGATATTTTTTTGTTAAAGAATTACATGAAATATTTCTAAAACTATCAAACGTAGGATTTCAAAAACGTAATTTGCGCTTCACTTCGTAACATTATACACCTAATAATTATTAACATTGAGTTAATGACGAACTGGTCAGAAAAAATAATTTTGTTAACTAGTGCTGGAATGTAACCATCGAAAGCCATTTTTTAACATCATCCTGCTTGCAACAATCTAGCGCGTATCCACAGCCGCCCTAACCTAAGTTTCTTACAAAAAAAATATTTTTACTGTGTGTCCACAATAATAGTCCACATCACCCCTGGGATTTTAAACAAATAAACATCTTGGGACATCTTACACAAATCGACTTAGTCCGATGATATAAATACATAATAGGTACTTAAATACATAGACAGCCACGACCAAGGATCAAATATTTGTGATAAATAAATACACAAATAATACCTTCGAACCCGGAATCTTCATCTTCGTAGACAAGATCACTATCAATTAGGCTACGGAGGCTGATTAAACCATGTGTATGTGTAATATTACCATTATTCCATGTTTCTCATTGTCATAGTTTGGCAAAAAGTAAATTACCATTTCTATAATAGTACATTACGACACAAGTGCTAAAAACAGGAAATTCGAAACGAGTGGTTAAAAGGTAATTTTTAGTACAGATGGTGCCTTTTTTAGGCTCTAGTACGAAAAGTGTGTCATTTTACGTCAGGTCCAAAAAACCTGTACTAAGAAACTTCGTACGCGACACGTGCAAAAACGAAATTCGTAACTCGTGTCGATTTCAAACACGACCGATAGGATGAAATGCGAACATCGCCATTCTATTCGAATTTATTATGAATGTGTACCACTGTCATTGTAATTAAGTTAAGTTTAAATTAAGCGTTCTGAATAAAGTTCTATTCTATTCTATTCTATTCTAATTTAATATTTTTCGCACTTGTGTCGTAATGTACTATTGAATGTAGATTACAAATTACACATACAAAAGTAATAGGGAGGAGTA